>JAEQBH010000840.1:0-102500 GCA_016808115.1 Tetrastigma voinierianum | reverse complement strand
TAACATGCAGCATAGTCGTAATTGTTGATTGTCATTTATCTCAATCATGAGGATGAATCAAAAGAAATGGATAGGGTTAAAGATAGTTCTTTCCTTCTCCCCAAAACGTGTTCTACCAAACCTTGGTATAATGCTAAGGCTCTATGTACTTATATATATAGAGTACAAAGGAACAATTGGGTTTTGGTCTAATGGGATTACCAAAGCAAGGGAGAAGATAGAACCATAGGCTCAAAGCTAGTTAATATTAAACTATCCTATAAATGGCCCATAATTAGCATGCACAATTACACAATTAAATTTATAATATGATTATGCTTAGTCCATAATTGATAAATTAATCTAACATTCTCCCATGAATAGCATAATCATAACTCAAATTCTTTCTCAACAAATTTACATAGTCATAATCAATTGGATACAATTAACATCCGAAAGGATATATAAATTATACATAATCAAGCACTACTAATCAAAAATCATAATTCAAATGCTTCCACAAAAGACTTATATAGTCATAACCAATCATATACAATTAATACACCGAGAAGATGTATAAATCGTACATAATCAAGCGTTACTGATCTAGAAGCATTTCAATGACATGAGTATTGATTCAATAAAAAGAGAAAACATCATTATGTCATTCATCTAGTCAAAATGACACGAAATCATAAGATAATGACAAAAGTCAAAATGTGCATGTAATAACGAAAAAACATGAGCTTTCCTTACAAAATACATGAAAAGACAAAACTCTCACTAAAACAAATATTTTAGGCTCCTAACAATCCCATGTGGGTGACGTGTTCTTGAAACACACAAATAGATAAGCGTTTGATTAGTGGGTCTACCAATGTGTTAGTCGTAGGTGTGTGTCAACTAAAATAAGAGACTCTGTAATTTTTTTTTTACAAAAATAAATTTCAAATCAATGTGCTTGGAGTGAGAAGTGCTCCTAGTGTTCCTAGAGAAAGATACAGTTGCAGAATTATCATAACACAATTTCAGTGGTCCAGAAATGGAGTGATTAACCTCCAAAGTTGAAATGAAGTTTCACAACCATATTGCATGAAAAGTAGTCTCACAACACGCCACATACTCTACCGTCATAGTAGAAGAAGTTGTAAGTGTCTATTTGACATGCACACCATGAAACAAACTCCTTAAATGCATCATAAGATACTGGCAAAAGTGGACTTTTTATCATCCACGCAGCCTACATAATCAGAATCACTAAAACCAACCACTTTGAAAAGGTGTCGGTCTGACTCATAATAAACGTGAGATCCTTGGTACCCTGAAGATACCTCAAAACTTTCTTAGCCATTTTCCAGTGGCTTTGACCAGGATCACTCAAGTACCTACCCAACACGCCAACAACAAAAGCAATATTAAGGTGTGTGCATTCTTGAGCATACATCAAGCTACCCATATTTGAAGAATATAGTAAGCGCACCATGTATCTCTGCCGATATCATTCGAGGTTTGTTGGCCTTTGGAAAATCTATCACCCTTTACAATTAGTGTCTTACTAGAAGAACATGATTGCATATTGAACCTTTTCAAAATGAGTTCAATATACATCTGTTGAGACAATCTTAGAATGTCATTAAGTATCCACGAGAGAAGTATACGGCTGCCCCAGACATAAGATGCTTTCTCAAAGTCCTTCATATCAAAATATTTAAGCCAATAAACTTTGTCTCAACTAACGAGTTAATTATCATTAAGGTACACGTGATCAAATCATCATCAACATAAAACCAAGAATATGTATTTGCTCCGTTGAGCATTCATATATATGCATTGATAAAACCCAGTAATTCTCCATAAAAACCATTGGCGATGACAACTTCATCAAACTTGGATGCTATTTACAAAGCACCTTTAAACCATCAATGGATTTGGGTTACAAACCATGTGTTCGCACCAACTTCTAGGTTGGGGGAGGGGGAGACATGTAGCAAACATCCTCGACTAAGTCTCCATTGAAAGTTGTCCTACGCATCCATGGAGTGTAACTCCCAAGATCAAATTAACCACTATATTATAATATTATGAAGTCTTTAGTGGACACAGAAGTTCCTTAAAATCAATACCTTCTCGTTGACTATAATATGATCACTAATCTTGCTTTTATATCTCTCTACTTGTCCCTTGGCATGGTGGCAGTCTTGAACATCATTTACCTAATAGGTCCCTGACCATTTGTAAATCTACCAAGCTCTATATATTACGTTACATGGAGGTCATCATCTTTCATTGCATCAATCAAAAAGTTGGATTGAGGACTAACCTAATGTCTTCTTTGTAGGTAGTTAGATACGACCATCACTCACATCCTTGTTCCGTGGCTCCACCGCAAGTAGACAGTGTGATCATCTGAGTGCGGGCCTACACGCCCTCTTTGACCTCCATAAGGGTATATCCATGACTACATCTGGGCTACTAGGTCTACATCTGGGACTACTAGATCTACATCCTCAATTGATTCATCATTGGTAGTGGCTACTGGATGCTTGTCAACAACAAGGCTAGAGATCGGAGCAAAAGCAATAGGCATAGGAAAAAATCAGTATTCTTTGAACAAAATTTCTCTTGGCCCTTGGCTTATACCAGTATCATCCTCAAAATAGATATCTTTGTATGGAAATATGACCCAATGATTGTGCTAAAGAATAGAAGACTTTTCATTCAATTTCAAAAGCTTGGTGCTACTAAAAGTATTAACATTAGGAGAAAAACAAAGCAAACTAAACAACTCTAATCTATAAAGATCCCCACAAAGTGTTTCATTGCCAATCAATAAAGAGTCTCAATATAAAATTATACTTTTCAGTTCGAAAAATTATCGGAGTCTATCCAAAATAGTGCGTGTAAATTTAATCCTAATTGAGGGTATGTACACCACATCTCGCAATTCCATAAAATTTCTTGTACTAAGTTGCAATCTAACAACTCCCAGAAAATCAACTTTGACTCTTGTACCATCTCCCATGTACATGTACTGCTCCAAACTAGTTGGACTTCTTACGATCACGCTTGCATAGGGTACAGGCGTGAATGAGTAACACCACTATCTAACCACCACCAGAGTATCGGATGGCACATCAATGTATTGAATTTAAAACAAACATTCACCTAATGATTATCATATGACTCATTTTTAAATTCTTTAACTTTGTATATTTCTTGTTAATAACGCTAAGAAATCTTTTGCATTCTCAATCTTGGGAGATACTTGAATAGAGAATCATATATGATTATAAATGATCGTGAAACAACAACTATTAGAATACTCCTGATCTCGTAAGAATTTTCTGAGTTTGTAGAACTCTTATCAATGGGTTTTGGAGGAGCTTCAACTTTCAAAGCCAAGTTCATTCCATAATTATCAAATTCATCATGTAAGATTTAACCTATTGCTTGTTATTAGTCCCATTAAGTTTCATGATGACGGAAGGCGAAAGAAAGCTCAAAAGCTAAAAAAATAAACAAAGCAATATCAAAAACGCTGTAAAAAACAAAGACACAGGTAACAATTCTTTTACTTTACCAAATGACACAAGTGGTCGCAATTTTTAGAGTTTATAAAATGCAGACTAAATACAGCATGTTAGAGCAATTCACGATCGTTACAGCCTGTCGTCAGTTTCCCATCGATGGGGAGTAAAATTACCGTATTTCATGACATAATGAAATATCTTCACCAAACTAAACATCACCTCAAATAATTGATAATAAATAGATTAACTACCTCAATATGGATCTTAGCAAAATTGATGCGCAAGACGAGATAAATAACAGTTGCAACATCAATTCCAAAAATACCTGATATGCTTAGAATCACGAGAGACAAGTTCATAAGCATTCAATATTTCTCAAATTTTACCCAAGTGTAATAATAATAATAATAATAATAATAATAAACAGTAATAATCTATTTTGAATCATGTGAGTGCTTTATGAAATCATAAATATTATATATATTGTAGCGACTGTGTAAATAAATATTATAAAATTGGGTTAAAAATTAAATTTTTGTTCCATAAACAAATTTAATGTTTAATAGGATATGAAACAAAAAATTGGGCAAAAATATAAATTTTGGCTTCAAAAACATTCCATAAAAATTTCCAATAAATATAAAGAAACAGTAACAATTAGAAAGATATAGCTAACAATAATAAAACTATCGTTTTATACCTGTAAATAACAGCGTGTGTATATATATACTATATATATATATATATATATATATATATATCACTCCTCCCTTTCCTTATATATATATATATATATATGTATATATATATATATATATTATGTGTCCCTAATACACTACAGCTCAATTGACAATTTACCTCACCCGGGAAAATTTTGTAGGTAATATAAACAATTCACATTCGGTAATTAAATTTACCTACGGAATACCGTAACTCTATTTCGTAGGTTGTTGTAGGCGTAGGTAAATAAATTACCGACGGAGAAGAGAAATCAATCAGTAGGTAAATTACCCTCTGCATTCCGTCGATAAATTGTGAAAATGTAGGTAAAGTTGAGGGAAATCTAAAAAATGGGGGGCCAAGAGACTGCAGCAAAATTCAAGTGGTAATAATCGATAGTTTCTCTGGAAAGTCCCGTCGAATATTTTTTTAGTTTCTCTAGAATAAAGAAAAATATGCATTCGAGGGTTTTTGAACTCTCAGGACCTTGAACTTGGGAAACATGGGATAATAGCAAACAAAGTAATGTTAGATAAATTGAAAATATTATATATATCATTCATATTAACTTACATTATATTAATTGCAAAATAAGCATATATATACTATATATATATATATATATATGCCTATATATATATATATATATATACTATATATATCATAATATATATATATATATATATATATATATATATATATATTGGTTAAGAGAATAAAATAGGTAATTTTAATTCTTTGGATATATTAGTTTAAACATTAAAATTATTTCATTTTATAAAATTTAAAATATTATTATAATTACACTTATATTTAATAGTATCAAGTATTAAAGATAAATATTTCAAAAAAGTATCCAAGATAAATTTACCTACGAACACTTCTAAAATTCGGTAATGTTCGTAGGTATTCCGTTGGTAAATGGAAAATTACGCAGGAACACTTCGTCGATAATTTTAAAATGATAGGTATTATGATAATGGAAGGAATTGCCTACGGAACACTTTGTCGGTAATTTTCGTGGAATATCGATAGGTAAGTAAAACACAAAGTTGGCGCCATATAGCGAAAATTACCTCTCTGAACGCATGGTAATTTTCCATTAGGTATTACGTATTAAATGGTACCTAAAAGTTGGCGCCTACATATAGCGCGAAAATTACCTACGGAACACTTCCGTCGGTAATTTTCCGTAGGTATTCTGTCGGTAAATGGTAGCAAAAATGTGGAAAAAATAATATGCTTTGTTCCGTCGATATTCCGTCGGTAATTACCAACATAATTTAATCCGTCGGTAATTTTTGTCGGTAAACTGTGAATTTCTTGTAGTGATAAAATGCAGTTTTTCGCACATAAGAATTAAAATGAGGATTTCCATGAAAAATCCAAAATCCACTATTGCCATTGTCAATAAAATAAATAAATCTATTTCTTTTGTTGATGTTATAGTAAGTTAGTAACGGAATGAACCAAAAAGAAGGAAAGAATTCTTTAGTTCTTTGAAAACAAAGTGGCAGTCATGGAAAAGTGTGTCGTCATTGAGTCTTTTATATATATTTTATTTATATTGACGTAATTATTATTCACAAGAAAACACGTAAAGAAGTTGATTTTTCAAGGCAATGATTATTCATAGGAAAACGTGTTAGTGAGTTGATTTTTCAAGGTCTTATAATTGAACGAGATTCATTATCTACTTACAAGGTGGATCCTAATATTCTATAGCTTCCTGTTTCAGACATTGTTCCGTTATCTCAATCCCAATCAATCCAAAATTGAAAGAGCTTGCAAATTTGTAATGATCCTCAAATACCATCAGACTCGGAATCTGTTCATAGACTAAATCCATGGACAACAAAAAAATTGCATAAACACAGGAACTACAGATAGAAAACGAGATTTTGATAGCTTCAATATCAATGGAAGAGGTTTTGATATTAATTGTTAAATTATTTTATAAAAAATAAAAGTATTTATTGATCCAAAAGCAATCGATCAATAATCAAATTATTTAATAAATATATTATAAAATAATAATTTTATTGAAACAATGAAACATATCAATTTGTACTAGATAGATAATATACCTGGCATGGATCTATAATTGTTGATTGCTATTTATCTCTAAATAAATCTATAAAGAGTAAGATCAAAGAAAAAAATAGCTAGGGTTGAAAATAGTTTTTTCTTTTTCCCCAAAACATGTTCTACCAAACCCTTGTGTAATGCTAGGGCTTTATATACTTATATATATAAAGCACAAGGGAACAATTAAACTATGATCCAATTGGTTTATAAAAGCAGGGGAGAAGATAGAATCATGGACTCATAGCTAGTTAATATTAAACCATTCCATAAATAACCCATAATTAACATGGATAATTACATAATTAAAATTGTAATATAATTATGCTTAGTCCATAATTAATAAATTAATCTAACAGGAATGTGTCAATGGAAAGATCTTATTAGCGTGGTTGAACATATCAAAGATTTATCGGTGAGATGATAATCTTCATTTCTTTGTGGAGATTATCTTTGTCGGTTTTCCCGTCTACGACTTCGCGCAGTCGCCTCAATGTGGGTGAGGTTTCGATTGTGGACAAGGAGTGAAGTAATAAGGATGTCACATACCACATTGGTCTTGGGAATCTTCCTATCATTATATAAATATGGGCTCTTCTTAACTTAAAATCATGATTTGGAGAATCTTTTTATCATTTTATAAGTATGAACTCCTTTTATAACCTAACATCGAGATGACTTGTCCTGATTAGTTGTCTTGAACTCATATGGGTGGTGTGAGTAGCTGAATTTGAATTTTCCAATGGGGTTGTTTGTTGGAATGTTCATCCATTTTCGATGAATTATTGTTGTTTTATATTGATCTTACGGATGTTTGAATAAATCACTACAACAAAAATGGTTTTATCAAACATTTGACTTATGTCGTAATAGGCAAAAAATATCCTTTAGCCACCAGCATTTTCGGCATTAAACACATATGTTGCCTAGGCCAATGTCACTTTGGTCTATTGCATCAAAAGAAACAAATGTCGGTATATGTACTTTGTGACGTATCGTACGACATTTTGAAGTGTTGTTAAATCCTTTCAATTATGTGTTGTAATACATAGCTATTACGACATGTTATTACGTCACTTAAATATACTATTTCGATACTTCCAAGTGTCACCATATCAGTTTATTACGATAGACTCTTATGACATTTTTAAGTGTTGTTAAATCCAAGTCATTACAAAATTAATATGTGTCATAACACATCGCTATAATGACATGTTATTGTTGTGTCGGCTTAAGTATAATGTTTGACACTTTCAAATGTTATCGTATTAGTTTATTATGATATAATTTCTAACATTTTTTTAAGTGTTGTGACATCCATTCGATTTAACATTGTTATGCTTGTCGTTGTATCTTGTGATGGCGAGCATTTGGTAGTGTTGTTGAACATGTGTTTCGATACTTTTTTTAGTTTGTCGTCATATCGAGTCTTTATAATGTTACTACGACGTTTGTAAGTGTTGCTAAAGCAACTCAATTACAGACATTATTACGTGTCATAATATCTTGTGACATGTGGTTAAGTCATTCAAGTATAATGTTTTTGATACTTTTCAGATGTTCGCGTATATGTTTATTATAATGAGTACTTACTTCGTTTTAAGTGTTGATAAAACAACTCAATTACAACATTAATATATGTTGTAATACATTGCAGCTAATGATATTTTTATTGCGTGAGAACAACATAATGTTTTGATACTTACAATTGTCGGGATATCGGTTTATTATGATGTGCGGCGATTTGTGATGCTGCAGTGTCGATATGATATTGTCATAAACAATTGTATTAGACATTAACAAAATATCATTATTCATCATCACTTTTTCGCATATAATTGTCATTTTATCATTATTATTAATCTCTTTGCCTATATCTAAAGTAATATATATACCATACGATATTTATATTAATTGAAATAGAGAAATTGTCAATAAAATACGCATACTTGTAGAAATAAGAGTATTAATAAGACATTTAAATTAATCAATAATAAAAGTTTATATAACGATATAAATTAAAAAAACAAAACAATGCTATGCCATTAAATATTATCAAAGGCATTATCTGCATGTCTAATCCAACACATAAGTCAAATATCTAAATAAAATAAAATAAAATATTAAACTATATAAATTAAACTAAGCAAAGTATTTCTTCAAATCGCAACTTCTTCGGTTGTAGCACCATCACGCCTAATAACAATATATGTTAATTTCTTTACCTGAGCCATCAAAATTGCAACTTGCTGTGCAAGCTCCTTGTTGGGCTCATTCATCCATTCTTCACCATCTATAACTCTCCAAGCATTTTGGGACTAATTTTGAAACCCATTCCTCGGACACAACCATTTTTATCTGGACCAAGGACTTTAGAAATTGCATCTTCTTTCAAAGGAACTATAGCCTCATTTGCTTCAGAAGTTTCACGTTTTTCTTCATCGATAGTTAAAAGTTGTTCAATTTTTTCCTACAAAATAAATTCTGTCTAAATACATACAAATATCAACTAAGAATTTAGGGTATTCAAAATAACAAAGAGTAAGAAAAATAAATTTACTAAAGTTCTTCATGATTCGAAGATATGCGATCCATCTTTATGCTTGTGATACTTCAAAAAGATCTTTATTCGGTTTGGTCAACGCCCATTTTTCCTAAACTGTAGTAAACACAAAATTAATCATCACTTCAATTCAATTTCAAATAAATAAATAACATTTCAAAATCAGGATAATTCAAAGGGAAAGAAAATAAAATTATCGATAGTAAAAATTAATACCTACCTTGACCCTTCGAGCATATGAAATAGTCGAGGAAGTATGTGGCATTTCATATCGTCCTTATGTCATACCCACTTTGGTTATTCTATTATAAGCACGTATAATAAAAAAAATTTGTTATATCTAATAAAATAATGTACATATGCCATATTTTTAAGTTAAATCACCATTACACGCCATTGTTTGAATACCATTTCTCTATAAGCTTACCCCATTGATTTGGGTCGATTCTCGAATGCAGGTTGCCACTAACTATCTAAAATTCAGATAAAATACTAACCTTACCTCTCTGTTTAAATATCCCTCAGCATTGTCAACTCATAAGAACTCATTACTCAACTGATGTCAAATCAACAGATTCTAAAGTTTTCATTAGTGTAAAGTAAAAAACAAAGAAAGTGAAAAGAATTCAAAAATAGCCTATCAAGTAAAAATTACCTTAATAACATCCCATATTTTGTCTTTAGTTGTTGCGGAACTTTTCTCCAATCGAGAAAATTCAAGTGGAGTTAGTTCTTTTTTCTTGCCACGATTCCACAAAAGTAATTCAAGCTACCATCATCCACACAGCACGATTTAAACTGTGAATTTTACGAGTTAGTTTTTCTCAGAAGGGTCTAAACCCCATATGTCGAGGAAGTATTGTTAGGCCTCGAGGTATTACATTAGCTTCTCAATATTGGTTATTACAATGAAAGTAAATTAAATTAATCATATTAATATAGCCAATGATAGGCAGGAGACACGTGAATTCAATAATAGGCTAGTCATAAATATTATGAAGTTGTTGAGAATTCCTCAATAGAACTTAAAGATAATACCGTCAACATGAAATAAATAAGTAATAGTGCAAATTGAGTACCTAGCAAGCATGTTAGACTACAAAATACTGGCTTAATCTTAACATGTCTATCTCTTATTGGATTTATCAATACCGTGTAACATCAACATGTGACCCAAGGAAATAAAAAACTAAACAAATTTCCTCATTCATCTATCTACAACTGATTAAGTTGGGGCATGAAACCAATCACCCGAATCAATATATGAGGGGTTATGTAAGCCTAATTAGCTATGAAATAAAATGAATCCAAAAAATAGCTTGGGCTTAGTTCTATCATTTTCTAAAAAAACAACAGTATCTTGAAATGACATCTTTTTTTTTTTCAAAAAAAAAAAACTGAGATTTCAATTCAAAGTCCTAATATTTTAGTCTTCTACTAGTCAACATGTCTAATATAATGCTTGAGTCCTCATAAATAACATGAAACAAATATGACTGTGCACGTTTAATCTTATTCAATCACTAATTTAGAGTAATTAATATTTGTTGTAAATAATTAATAATTGAGAACATGTTTCTTACTGAAATTAATTTTACAGATTAATAGAATAAAGAGAACATGCTTTTATAACAAAACTTACACAGTGCTTACAAGATTGAAACAATATACCTTTTGTGATAAAAATATAGATTCAATGAAAATTATTTAATATTCATAAAAGTAAGTAAACATTTCCATAATAATAAAATATATTAAATTTATTTTTAATATAATTTAGGTAAACATATCCAAAATCTAATATTTAACCTTTTTTTCCCTAAAAATAATAATAAAAGATATATATTTTTTTTGTTAGACTAAGTATAAAAAATAAATAAGAGATAAATAAAATAAAAGGATATAAGATGCTTGGATTTTATATGAAAATTTCAAAAATATTTCGATTGATTTTTGTGATATAAATATAAATGGAATGAAAATTATTTAATATTCATAAAAAGTAAGAAAACATTTCCATAATATAAAATATATTAATGAATATGTGAAATTTATTTTTTTAATAAAATTTAGGTAAACATATTAAAAAAAACTAATATTTAACAATTTTTCTCAAAATTTTAATAAAATATCTTTTTTTTGTTGGACGGACCATGAGGTATAAAAAATATATAGGAATAAATAAATAAATAAAGGATATGAGATACTTGGATTTTATATGAAAATATAAAAAAATATTTCGATGGATTTTTGGGATAAAAGTATAGATGGAATGAAAATTGTTTAATATTCATAAAAAGTAAGAAAAATTTATATGTGATAAAAATATGTTAAATTTATTTTTAATATAATTTAGAGTAAATATACTTTTATTATATATATATATATATATATATATATATATATCTCCTGCCTATATATGGTGAATCCAAACTTTGAATTTACAAAAAATAAAAATAATAAGATAATGTTAATTAAAATAAATCACGATAACGTTGTGGTTTCAACTACTCTACGGTGCAAGCAAGCGTTGAGTGATCAATGACCGCATTCGATTTTAAGAAAAATGTTGGCTTATTGATGAGGATTTGTGCGTAGACAAAAGATGACCCTAATTTATGGAGTTATTGAAATAGTCATAGGTCTGGTGGAAAGGTGAAGTGCATTTATTTCTCAATAATGCGGATCACGCCCCATTGATTTCCTATCCCATGTACAATTGGATGTACATAATAATTGAGAAGATGCTTCTTACAGGAATTAATTTTACAGATTAATAGAATAAAGGAAACATGTTTTTATAACGAAACTTACACAGTACTTATAAGGTTGAAATAATATACCTTTTAAGAAGTGGTGCATGATGACATATGTACAGTATGTGGTGCATCTCGATGGGAGGAAAATGAAATTAGTTCTAACGTTAGTCGCTATGTCATCGAGAAGAAAAACATAAAGGCAAAAAAGATGCGAGATGGTTTCTGTAAAGCCTAAGTACACTTCTAAGGTTGTTTATGTGTTCTAAAGCGACAAATTTGATGAGATGGCACTTTGATCAGCGTATAGATGATGGTTATTTGAGACATACCGCGAGATGCCCATGCATGGAAAGATTTTGATGCTACGCATAGGATTTCTCGAGAGAACCTCCATAATGTCGGTTTGGTTTAGCAAGTGATGGTTTTAATCCATTTCACCTTATGAATGTCACATATAGCATGGCCTGCGTACGAATCCATATATAACTGGCCTCCATGGTTGTGTATGAAGCAACATTCATTCATGTTGTCTTTACTCATTCCTGGTCCTGAGTCATCTGGGGAGAAGATTGATGTGTTTTTACAGCCATTAATTGATGAGTTGATTGATTTGTGGGTTAACTACATAAACTTATGAAAAGTTGAATGCAAAATTTTTCAAGTTGCAGCCGTGAGTCGTTTGAATCAATAATGATTTTCCCCGCTATGGAATGTTATCCGTCGAGGTAAGAGGTAAATTTGCATGTCCTATATGTGGCTTTGGCACTTGCTCTAAGTGGTTAGAAAATGGTGGAAAGTATTACTTTATGGGTCATCGTAGATTTTTGCCTATTGATCATCCTTTTAGAAGAGATAGACACAATTTTGATGGCAATCAAGAATGGAGGAATGCACCAACACCAAAAATGGATCGACTGCTATGCAACAATTGAATGAAGAAGTTGATGTGTATAATGCAAATGGTGAAATTGTTTCTTTAGTGAGGTGGTGCATATACATATTTTTACTTTACCTTATTGGGAGACTAATTTTGATTTAGGGAAATCAATTTTAATGTCATGCATATTGAGAAAAATGTATGTGATAACATATTAGGTACGTTATTGAATATCAAGGAAGTCAAAAAGACAATTTGAAAGCTCGACTTGACTTGAAAAAAATTGGCATAAGAAGTGATCTCCATCCAATAGAGCTTCTTAATGGAAGGATGCATTTACCTCCTACTTGCTATACAATGTCTTCAAAAGAGAAAGACCTTCTACTTGGAGTACTAAAAGGAACGAAAGTGCCAGATAGTTATTCTTCCAATATTTCTGTGAAATTGAAGCAACGTAAGTTGATAGGCTTGAAAAGTCATGACTGTCATGTCTTGATGCAAGATTTGCTTCCTATAGCAATAAGGGGATCCTACCAAAAAAATGTAAGTAAAGTAATTATCGACCTTGTCATTATTTCCGAGAAATATGTTTAAAGGTTGCCAAGTGCTTTCATCTTGAAGAATTGGAAAAAATAAGAGTCACACTATGCCAAAATGGAAAAGATACCCTCGATTTTCACTATTATGGTGCACTTAGTGACTCATTTGGCAAATGAAGCTAAACGAAGTAGTATTCTGCATAATTGGCAGATGGATGTATCCACTGAAAGGTATCTTACTACAATTCTTTTATATTTTTGTTTTTTTATATATAGATTTATACTAATTAGTATTTGATTGTAGGTACTTGAATGACACTTTAAATCTTAGGTGTGTAAAAAATGTAAAGAATCCGAGGGTCTCAATTGCAGAATGGTACATTGCAAATGAATCAATAACTTATTGCTCATTGTATTTTGATGGTGTTGAAACTAAATTCAATCGAGCAATACGAAATGATGATGAAGATGTCATTTTCTACTAAGAAGAATTCATACTTATGCAAAATCTCCTTTTACTGGACAAGTACATTGGTCGCCCAATTGGAAATGTGCGCAGTGAACCTATTTGTGATAAAACATTAGTACAGGCACATCGATATGTCTTATACAATTGTGATGCTATTGCTCGATTTATAAAGTAAGTAATGCCAAATCAATATTTCTTATTCTTTTTTTATATTCTTTTATCAAATATGTTTGTGTTTGATATATTAGAAAATATGATTGATATATTTGTCATATGATTTCTTATTATTTTTGCCGGGCATCAATGAGCAATCATCAAAAGGAAAATCGGCAAAATCACAGTGGTGCTGCAATAAATTGAAGAAAAAATCCATCATGCTACATTTATTGAATGGTTTCACCATGGGTAGAATTAAAACTCGTTTTAGTTAATATTTTTAATATAATGCATATTAACAAAATATTTTTCTTTCTATTCATATATCATGCTGCAGTTAATATTTCAATAGGGATGGTTATTAACAACAATTTTTTTATTTATGATCATATACGAGGTTACAAGTTAATATTTCAATATAAAGCATATTAACAACCATTTTTTTTATATTCGTATATCAGGTTGGAAGGTTAATAGAACTAAAAAGTCCACGAGTCACTGAACATATTCAGTGGTTAGCTCAAGGTCCAAATAATGTGGTAAGAAGATTTAATGGATATATCATTGGAGGTGTACGGTTTCATACAAAAGAAAGGGAGAGTAAAAGAAAAACTCAAAATAGCGGTGTTGTTGTCATGATTTAAACATCTGACTCAAGATAACATTGATATGCTATAAAAGAGATGATAGAGTTGAATTGTTTTGAACACTTTAGAATTGTTTTGTTCAAATGCATTGGTTTGATACCAAACAAGGAAGGGGAGGAAGAAAGCGCATTGGGATTCACACTTGTGAATTTCTGCTAATTCACATTGTGCAGCAACTTACTTGATGAGTTCTTGTTTTGCATCCCAAGTTCAAGAAGTGGTTCTATATTCAAGATTCATTGCAACCAAATTGGTATATTGTTGTTAGAACAAAACCTAGAGATGTGTAAGGAGATGGGTGATAATCTTTCATTTGAATCAAGTGTTGAACATCGTGCAAGATGATGGAGTTGATGTTGATAATGATGGTAATGGGATTTGAATTTTTGTGTTAAATGATATTGATGACACAATTATCATCATTGAAGAGCGCTTTAAAGATAAATCTTCCTCGTAAGATGAATTATAAGGTTATATTAAACACCAACCCTTACTAAATCTTCATGTTTTGTTAATTTATGACATTTAATTATTGAAAATTTTGACTTTTTTTTTATAGGTACAAGATCAGTTATCATGTATAGGAAGCTTCAAAAATAGGAGTATGTGAAAAATCAATCATGAAGCAAGACAATTTCTACGCCTTTCGTGTATGCAATTGTGCATCTATAGTGCTTCTTATAATCTTATGTTTCTTATAATCTATAGTGCATCTATAATCTTATAATCGTATAATATTTACTATACGAAATTGTGCATTTTTTTTTTCTGTCATTGATTTTGCTGTCTAAATTTGTTTGGAAGACCCATTTGAATTATTTATGGGAAAGATAGAATTATTTGAGATGTTAATTTTGGTAAATATGTCTCATCGTTTAGATTCAAATAAATTTTAGTATGTTGATGCTAGAAAAATATCAAAGATTGATTTGTGTTATGCATTACGTAAGCTATAGCTAAGTATGAAATATATATTGTAGAATCATGATACATTTGAGATCTAGAAACGTGTGTATATCTTATAGTTATTATTTATAATTCCATTAATATTTATTGGTGTCATTTCTTGCACAATGTCATTTTGATCCAACAAAAAAAGGAGAATGAACAAACTAAAAGGCGGTTCCTTTTTTCAAAAAAATGATCTCATTCACCCATGTATTGATATATGAAGTGGTTATTAATTAAGACCTTTTTATTCATTTTTAAATGAGTAAGTTGGATCACATATTATTGCTCTACCCATACAATGCTATCGTACAACCAAGACAAAACAAACATATTAAGTCATTCGTTTTCTCATTAGGAGTCTAGATGATTACTGTTGGATCTTAAACTACATAATGATGAAAAATCAATTTTTTTAAAAATCCATTCAATCCCTTTTATGAGTACAAAATTTAATCATATAAATTATTTGACAATATAATACAAGTAATTTTAATAAGTATTTAAATTAATCGATATATTTTTTTTAAATTAACATAAAGTTAACTTAATATTACTTTTGTTCATTAAGACCATTCTTTAGTAAATAAATAATTCACATTTGAACTAATACATTTAGCGATATATTTTAGTTAATGCTTATTAAATTGCCACAAATAATGTCACTAACATTGTCTTTGCTTTTGCAATATTTTGTCATAGTCTATGTGCGTCAAGAAAGTGTAGGTCTATAGCTACGATTTATAAATGACATTTAAATGTCGAATGAATTATCGATATATATATATAAGACACATAAAAACGCGAGACAAATATATTTGCACTACATTTTGTTTAATTGTGTGTTATATGTCACAAAACATAGCAATGTTTGTTAAATTGTCAGGCAATGTCACAAACATTTTTTTCGTTGCAACATTTGACAAAAAGTCACCATACATCGTAAAATATAAATCTAGAGTAACGCTTTATAAAACATCATTGAATGTCAGAATAAATTATCAACATATATATATGTATTGCTAGTAACGCTTATAAAATAAATCGTAGAGATATAATTTATTTAATTGTTGGTTATTTGTCACATAAAATATAAATAATGTTTACAAATGAAACAGTAAGATGTCGTGCTAATATTTCTATTGCACCATTTGTTAAATTATCGCAAAAATTATCACTAAAGTTTTTCTCGTATTACAACATTTTATAATCGCTGCGTTAAAATGTCGGGTTTATATCGCTTTTAAGCGATGTTTACAAAAACATCGCCTTAGTAATGTGGCTATAGACCAAATTTGTTGTAGTGAATATTTGCTCCCATTGATGATGGTGGTATAAAAGAAATGGAATTAGAAAATGAGAGAGCAGATTTATTTGGCGTTGATAATATGTTGATTTGGCCATGGCCATCCTCATGAATGACTAGTTCATTTCAAGTGTAAGAATTTGTTTGGTTATGTTTCTAAAAAACAAAGCTTAAAAAGTAATTTGAAAAACAGTTGCCATTGACTTTAAAAAATAATGTTTGTTTGAGATTCTTGGAGATATTTTGAGTATATGGTCTCCTCGTAATCCCTCCCATTCCTTTATCCATACCTCAAGGATTGGGAGAATAAATCCTGAAAAGACATTTTTTTAATTAAAATTTTGATTAAGATTTAAAGTTTGAGTACCTAAAATTTGCTTTTATTCCGAACCCCATGAAGAAGGGATATTGATGATACATACAATAAGTCAATTGCTGGTGCAATCCTCTCAAGAAAGGATATTGATGATACATATAGGAAGTCAAATATTGCTAGTGCAATGGATACAGAAAACTAGACATGATCCACTATTCATGGAGGGGGAGGGGTGATCCACCACTGTTCATGGAGGTATAATAATAATAAGAAAAAACATTAAGAAGAGTTACAACATTTGATTCCCATTTTTGAAAACTATTCTTTGAGAATAGTTTTTTAAAATATCGAGAATACCATTTTATTTTTTGAAAACTATTCTTATTTTTTGAATTTAATATTTTATATGTTCTTCATATTTTTTAGAATTGAAAAAAAAGACTCCAACATATTCTCTATGTTTTCTTGTTTTATAGAACAAAAAACAATTTTTAAAAATTGTAACTAAATGTCCTTATATTGGCAGTTTTTGATTATTGAGGTTTTTTATAATGAGATGTTTAAAATAAACCGACATTATTAAAAGAAAAGTATTGGATACAAATAAAATAAAAGTCATGCATCAAGCCGAATGTTTTGTAAATTGGTCGTGAATATTGAACAGGGCCACGTATTAGAATCAAGTGATATATTTAATCATAAAGGGCATAATCACAAATATAATTTTTATCCCTTTTTATATGTACTCTTTTTATAATTTTCCATTGAGTGAATCACACCAACTCCACACATGGGGATGTAAAGGACCAACAATATAAGATCAACTCCAAGCTTGAATGACATGACAATTCCTTCCCCTTTTTTGTGTTTTCTTCTATAATTTTGTAATGGGTATATCCCACCACCTCCACATGGGAAGTGCGCAACCAACCATATATATATAAACAACTCCAACCTGGAAATTGTCTTGTTATAAGCGATCAGGTGAAGTAGGGAAGGAGCATGCTGAGTAATAATGGTAGGGATTCCAACATTAGAAGAAAAACAAAAGAGAGAGAGAGAGAGATAGCCTGCTTCGGGTCACCCTTCGCCTAATCCTCATACATTCAACTCCATCTTTTTTCTCCATTGAAAGCCGAACAGCATATGAGGTTCTTGAAGACTACGACTTCCCAATTGGCCTTCTTCCAAAAGGGGTGACAGGCTATGACCTAAACATCACAACGGGTAAATTTTCAGTGTATTTCGATCATACATGCAGCTTCTCTATTGAAAGCTCGTACCATTTGAAGTACAAACCCACCATCAAAGGCTACTTATCGAATGGCAAGTTATATGGCTTGGAGGGTATTTACGCGAGGTTGTTTCTTGTGTGGAAGGAGATAGTAGAGATCGTGCGGACCGGAGATGAACTTGTTTTCTCAGTGGGAGTTTTGTCATCCGTATCTCCGATACAACTTCTACTTTGACGAGAGTTTCACAATGGGTGTGTGATTCAATTGCGGATGGCAATTGATATGTATGAAGCTTGCAAATAGACCATGTTGCTTCTACGTAATAGGGATGAGTGGTAGCCAAACTTCGATTGTTTGTTGTTTAATACTTCTGTCCCAGGTTGGTTGTGCTTATGTTTGATGAATCTTGTTGTTTTAAGTTGATCCTAAGAAGGGTGCGATCATATCAACACTAATACATCGGATCTCATCTGAAGTACTCTTCAGTTAAACCTGTTTAGACGAGAGTAATACTAGGATTTGGTCAATCCCTCAGCATTCCAATAAGCTTACTAGTGGGCTATAGGATCAGGCGTATTGATCTAGTCCTTTTATATCTCTTTACAAGTTCCTTTACTAAAAGTTTCTATAATATTATCATTTGTATTGCCTTAATCCTCAGCTCAGACGGATAGTGTTCAAGTCGCTTAACTTTAACAATACATATAACCTCTCAAGTTGAAATTATAGTATCAAACGTGATTAAAATAATATGTGGATACAAGTAATATGGATTGATCGTCAAGCATGATTTGCTATAAATTTTTGTGTATCAATATGATAAACTTTCAAAAAAATTATAACGTTAAAAGTTATTAAAAAGAAGCTTATACTGTAAAATGGACTAATCATCAAATACAATGTGTGGTAAATAGTTATATATGTATATATATATATATATATATATATATATATATATATATATATATATATATATATATATATTTGTTATACGTGCCGCCTAAACTTTTTCGCTCAAGATACTCAACGCTTACTATAGCCATTCATCCCCATCTCAAGAAAAGCATATCGTGCCATATATATATATATATATATATATATATATATATATATATATTTGTTTATAGTTTGTTTGGCCTAAACTTTTTTTCGGGCTTTCAAGATATCTTTAACGCTTTACTTTGTAGCTTCTATTCCTATCCCTTAATCTCTAAAGAAAAAAGTTATTATCAGGCTAAAAACTCTGACACAAGTGTCGAGTGTTTAACATGGATTTTAACAAGTATTTGTTTATCCATCCGTGACATTTTATACGAAGGCGAAAGATATATAAATAAAAGTATAAAAAGTAAATTGTCATGATATTTTACTAAAAAGCTTTGCCAAGCAGTAAGACAGATATACGTAAAAAAACTCTTGAACATTTGTATACCTTATCCCCTAATAGAGTACATGAGTTTTATTCAATTTTATAGGTTGGTTTAGTGCATCTTGATTAGTGGATAACCAACCTGCTTTGGGCACTCGTCAGCCAACTCCAAATCCATTGGGCCTAAGCCGGAACCACCCAAACCCCTACATGGGCCCAACCCAATAAAGAAATCCCCCGGCCCAGCCCAGGCCAGCCGAATATGCCCCTCCCCCTACAATCAGATTCCAATTTCCAACTACCATTCCATTGACAGTTAGGTGGACCAAAAAGAAACAAGAACAGATAGTAAAGAAAGAAGAGAAACCACAAGAAGAACAAGAAGAACAAGAAAGAGAAAGAAAGAGATAGACAGAGATGAGCTCAACCAAAACCCAAACACTGATTTCTCTATTAGGAATTCTATGCCTAATCCTCATTAATTCAACTCCCACCAACTCCTCCACCGACTCCCCAACAGCCTACGAAATTCTCCAGGACTACAACTTACCCATCGGCCTTCTTCCCAAAGGGGTCACCGGCTACGACCTCGACTCCGCCACCGGAAAATTCGCGGCCTATTTCGCGCGGCTACGTTTCTCCCTCGAGGCTCATACCAATTGAAGTACAAGTCGTCCATCAAGGCAACATATCAAAGGCAAGCTCTGGGTTGGGGTGTCGTGGCTCTTCTTTATGTGGATTGACATAGTAGAGGTCCTCCGGAGCGGCGACGATCTTGATTTCTCGGTGGGGATTGCGTCGGCCGGATTTTCGATTGACAACTTTGAGGAGTGTCCTCAATGTGGGTGTGGCTTGAATTGCGGTAATAGGCAAGTGAACAAGCTTAGATCAAACGCTTTTGTTTCTCCTCACTCAGGTCGATTCAATTCAGATCATTAATGTTCTTGAGTTGTTTGTTGGATTAATCGATGTGGGTTGTGCTTATTTTCACAAATTGTTTGTTTTTAATTGATTTTAATTTAAGATGCCCAAATACATATTTTAATTCATATGGCTTAATTTAATTTGTTTTAATTTATTCTTAATTTCATTCTATTGATCTGGTCTTGTTCTTTGAATTGGCTGCTTCTGATTAATTTAGAGATGGTGTTTGTGAGAAATAAGAATAGATAATTGGTTACAATTAGGCTTCCTATTTTAGTTTTAGACAGATAGTGCAGTATAGGAAGATGCCAAAGTTTGATGCTTTATTAGAATGGGAGTTATGAATATGATATTGGCACCAAACACTAAGCATGTTATACGTGCACAACATCTCTATTTCTTGAAAAGGAGCTTGCCAACATAAGTGAAGTGTTTGTTTCTTCATCAATTAATAAATTGATATACAACAAATCCATTTTCCTGTGTTGGGAGCTGTGTTTATTGACTTTCTTGAATTTTGTGGACTAAATTTCCTTTCCCATATAAATTATGCATTAGTACCTCTTACCATATATAATAAATTAACACTTTTGCTAGCTATAAAAATAGTGAATAGTGGACGCTAGCCCTTGAGACCTGGCTCAAATGGTAAAGAGGAATAAGTGTACGAGAGGTCTCAAGCTTGAGTCACCATAAGAATAAACTACTATAACGACGTAATGCAAAGTGAATAAATGTCAAAATAATAATAATTATTGGTTGATCTGGTCTTGTTCTTAGAATTAGTTGCCTCTTATTTTAGAGATGGTGAGATATGATTAGGGTTTGTGAGAAATAAGAATAGATAATTGGTTACAATTGTGTTCTTTTTGTTATCTTTTTTTCTTTTTTTTATAATCATTGCCCTTTAGTTTAAACTAATGTCATTATGAAGCAAACATAAGGTTGAACCTACGGATGGCAATGGGGCGGGATTTTTTTTTTGTACCCTCCCCACCCTACCCCTAATGGAAAGGGTTTGGAACAAGCATATTCGGGTATGGGGCGGATAAGGGATAAAATTTTCATACTCGAATCGGGTTTAGATTAGGTGTTATGGGTTTCCTCTTTGCCTTGCCATACCTTACGATTCAAGTATTAAGTTACCCTCATCAAATTAAATACACCTTTACCCTCATATATAAGAGATTTTGGTTTTAGTGTTTTTAGTCTCTCTAGATCCTTTCTACTCTGATTTTCAATTTCTCAACCAAATTTTGATATGAGCATAGACTTTGGCTCAGTTAATATCAAACACTTTGGCTTAGTCAATAACATAACAATAATACTTTTTGATTCCGTCAAGAGTAGATATGCAGGACTAGTTTTTAGGAGTCGTTTGGCCCAGGTAGCTAGTCAATAACTAAGGCCTCTTTTTTTGTAATTAGTGAATGAAATGGATGACATTCACTGGATAATTCTTTGTTCTTAATTCTTTGGATTTCAGTTATAAGAAATAATTATTTGGATTTCAGTTATAAGAAATAATTATTTAGATTTTAGTTATAAGAAATAATTATTTGGATTTCAGTTATAAGAATTTAATGACACTCAATGAATGAGATTAATGACATTCAATGAATAATTGGCCCGAATTCTAAGGGTTTGGGAAGCCAGGTTTGGCATTCCAAGGTCGGAGTCTCTCTTTATATGAGGTCATGAGGTGCCTTAAAAATAAATCGGGTCATGAGTTTTCCTTCCTTTCGTCCTTTTGTCGGTGATAGAGCAAACATCATCCAGTTAGCGGAGTGGCGGCTCAGAAAGTGCTTTGTCGACCATTCGACTTGGATTTTATCTGGGAGGCGGATGGATGGAGCACCCGACGGAGAAGCGAATTTGTCTTAAGTATGAATTTTTCACAAGACTGGGTTTGTTTCTTTCCAACTTGTTATATATTCCCCTCCTTTTCTTATTAATTTAATTGTTTTGTGGTTTTCTTGAACCATTATTTTGCGACACATTATGTGTATGTTTGGCATGTCCCTAACTCTTGGTTTATGCATTCCCGGGTTTCTACTACAACAAGGAGACAATTTGTTCTGGGTTAGCAGTTAAAGGACAGATTGTTTTCATATTGCAAGATGGAGTTCTGACAGTAACTCAGATACTAGCCATTTATTTTGTTTTTTGACTTCCTTGCTACAATCGTACCAAAGCAGTTTGGATCGACTTCAGCTAGGTCCTTCAGGCACATAGGAGCTCCACTGTTCTGCCATGGATCAGCTTGCTCTAATACCATTTTGGTACGGCTGCAGCAAGAAGTGGGAGACAAATAAGTAGCTGAAGTATTCGAGGATTACTGCCAGGACTCAACTAATAAATATAGTAATCTATCTTACTGTTAATGTGATTATGCTGTGGTTCCGTGATTTACAACTAATTACAAAAAAAAAGGCCTTAGTTATTGACTAGCTACCTGGGCTAAACGACTCCTAAAAACTAGTCTTGCATATCTACTCTTACAACAGAACCAAAAAGTATTATTGTTCTGTGTGTGTTAAGTACAAAGTGTTTGATATTGATTGTGCCAAAGTCTATGCTCATATCAATATGCAGTTGCTCCCCCACCTCCCCTCCCCTTAAAGGGCAACGCCCACAAGCTTCGGATATAACGCTTTAGGTCCAAGAGCGCTATGCCATGTAGCTTGTGTGGGAAGCAGTGGACAGTTCCCATTGCCAGACCTCCTTGGTGTTTGTATGTTTTTCACCGATTCTGAAGTGAACAACTGTTGTGGAAGAGCAATAAGGATTTTTGGTCATCAGTCGAACGGTAATTTTGTTTTTTGGGACATGTTTCCTTCTCCTAGCTTCTTTTTCGAACTGAGAAACATAGAAAATATGATGAATTCAGAATCAGGCCGAAGATCCAATTTGTAACACACCACCTTCTATACGTTGGAGGATTTGATAGGGACCAAAGAATGAGGGCTAGCTTCATTGATCTTCTAAGTGCCACAAGACGGACTGCCTGTAGGTTGAAAACACCAAACCCACTCACCGGGTTTGAATCTCGTTCTAGTCGCTTTTGGTCGTTACTTCATGTGATTTTGGGCTTGTTCTAAGTTTTCCTTTAAAAGTGAGAGAATTTAATATCTTTGTTTAAGTGTGGCATCTACTTCGGCTATTTGAGTTGTACCCGGAATGTAAGAAATAAGTCTTGGTACTTTATATCCATAAAGTGCTTCAAAAGGAGATCATCTTTATGGCTGAATGGTGGTATTGTGCCAATATTTTGCCAAAGTTAGCTAATTTGCCCAGTCATGTGGACTGGGCGTGCCTAGTGAAACAGCACGAAAAATTTTCAAGACATATTGGTGACCTCTGATTGACCGTCGGTTTGAGGATGGTATGCAGAACTAAACTGCAACTTAGTGCCTTGTAGTGCAAATAATTCACGCCAAAAAGTGCTAAAAAACACTTTATCTCGATCACTAACAATGGTTTTTAGAGGGTCATGAAGTTTGAAAATATTATCAAAGAATATCCGTGCAATTTCGACTGCAGTAAATGGATGGGAAAGTGCAAATAAATGAGCATACTTGGAAAGACGATCAACCACTACAAAAATAGTATCCTTCCCTGCAGACTTTGGCAAGCCTTCAATAAAGTCCATTGCTAGGTCAGTCCAAACTTGTGATGGGACGGGAGTGGTTGTAGTTTACCAGCTGGAAGAGCATTTTTAGATTTACTTCGTTGGAAAATATCACATTCTCTTACAAATTTTTTTAATAAAAGATGTCATTCCAGGCCAATAAAAGTCATAAGCAACTCTTCTTAAGGTTTGTTGGAGGCCCAAATGGCCTCCACTAGGACCAGTATGTAACTCCTGCAAAAAAAGATCTCTAGTTGCAGAATTTTGAGGTAAAAAGATCTGATCCTTATAGTGTAGCAGGCCATGTTGAACTTCATACCACTGAGAAAAGGAACAAACCATTTGTGATGTCAAGAGAACCGTGATGCTCCTTTTGTATATGATCTAACAAGGTTGGTAATATTCGAGTGAGAAATAAACATTCTAGAATCCTAGACAAGGCATCTACAACTCTATTAGAAGTACCACTTCGATATTCCGCATCAAATTCATAGCCATGAAGTTTCGCCAACCATTGTTGTTGTGAGGGGGTGCCCACATGTTGTTCAAGAAGAAATTTAAGACTATGGTGATCGGTGCGGACTTTGAATCTGCTCCCCAAGAGGTAGGGACGCCACTTATGAACAGCAATCAGCAAAGCAAAGAGTTCTTTATCATAAATCGAGAAGGACCATTATGCCTCAGAAAGTGCATGATTGAGGAATGCCAAGGGTCGACCTTCTTTCATGAGGACAACCCTAACACCAACTCCAGAAGCATCACATTCTATTATAAAAGGCTTTGTAAAATTGGGGAGAAATAGGACTGGGGAGTTACTCATGGCAGTCTTGAGCTCTTGGAAAGATATATTTGCATTAAGATTCCAATGAAATGCATCCTTTTTGAGGAGTTGGGTGAGTGGCTGAGCTAAGATCCCATAATTGCGAATAAATTTTCTGTAATGGCCTGTTAGACCTAAAATTCCTCTTAAAGCCTTAAGAGTTTTTGGAATTGGCTAATAGAAGGATACGCATTCCACTTTAGATTGGTCCCCAGAAACTCCATCTTTAGATATCATACTTGAGTAATACTGGGGTTCTTTAAAAGAACACTTGGAATGTTTGGCATAAAGCTTGTGTTGCTGAAGTGTTTGGAGTGTGGTACATAGGTGAGAGTAATGCTCTTCCAATGACTTGCTATAAATTAAAATATCATTAAAGAAAACTAATATAAACTTACGCAAGAATGGTTGGAATATGCAGTTCATCAAGCTTTGGAACATGGAAAGGGCGTGTGTAAGCCTAAAAGGCATTACAAGAAACTCATAATGGCTCTCATGAGTCTGAAAAGTTGTTTTGTGAACATCTTGAGCAGCTACTCGGATTTGATGGAAACCAGCTTGAAGATATAACTTTGACAATATGGAAGCTCCTTTTAATTCATCAAGTAGTTCATCCACAACGGGGATGGGAAATCGGTTCTTAATTGTATGTTGATTTAAGGATCGATAATCAACACATATCTCTAAGAGCCATCCTTCTTTTTCACCAAAAGAACGGGAGAAGAAAAAGGACTGTGGCTATGCCGAATAATACCATCACTCAACATCTCTTGTATCAACCGCTCAATTTCTTGCTTCTGAATATAAGGATAACGGTAGGGTTGAACATTGACTGGTTGTGCATCCTTGAAGAGATATATGTGATGTTCATGTGAACAAGGAGAAAGGTTGGGAAGACCATGGTTTGTGAAGACTTCAGAAAATTCCTGCAAAAGAGGCTGCAATGAAGAGGGAATTGAACCCTTTGGAGTTATCTTGTGAGGTCTACAAGTAGTTAGAGAGTAGATAATATAACTTGGTTCAGCAACTTTTCCCGGTTTAGTAAGAGAATTAAATGAATATTTGTGTAGAAACTGCCCTCAGGTATTTCTAGGTTGGATCAAGTCATAAGTGAACTGCACTCACATTCGTTGGAAGTCCCATAAAATAGGCCCTAGAGTTTACAGCCATTGTGCTCCTAACACAGCATCACAACCCCATGGCAGACCTGAAGCCCGGTTTAGGCCGAATGGGAGTCGAACAGACCCGAGGGGTTCGATTTATTTCTTTTTATTTTCCGTGTTATTAGAATTTTCTTTTCGGAGTGTGTGACCGAATCCCAGCTCGACCCGATTAGGCGGATTGACCAAGACTCGGTTTACTCAGCGTTTTCAATTATCTTATCAAGAACATTTTTCTTTGTGTTATTTCTCTTAGGGTTTTTTAGATTTCTTGTGAGCATTTTCAAATAGTAGGCCCACAAACAATCATTCCCCGAAAAAACAATTACAATGAAGGCATTCTGGCTGCCTTTCAAAATGATATACAAAACCAAACTTGGACTATTTGGAGTTAAATATTTGTTCACAAAAAATTTTTATGTTAAGGACGGATGTGCGTGGGGTATGTGCCTTATACGCCTTGCTTCGCTATGACGCTCTGCGCTTCCACGATCTTGTCTTCTTCACGTCTACTCAAACACAGCATGGGATGAAGGATATGAAGAATGGCGTATTTTTTCATGCTTAGTGGTTCTATCTGATTCTATTCCAATATTCAGTTAACTTTCGACATCGTTTGCTGTTATAAGCCATGCCTATTATCAACATATACTCATGCTATTCATTTCGCATGCTTTCAATTTCCAAATAGTTTGCTATAATCACTACATGCATCTTTAGTAACAATTCTAATTCAATTTGTGAGATTTGCCAAGCATATGCATAAAAATCATTTGCATTTCGTCAATGTTGGTTCTTTCACCTTGACTATTCAATTTACATTTTTAGCCAGTTTCGTTTGATGAATTCCGCCCTTAGCCCAACGTTCGGTAATGTGCCACATTTCTAATTAGGTCTCCCATCATGACGGATGCCGTTTGAACACCGGACATGTGGTATCGCCATGTCATACGTCATCAAGGCGGATGCGATTAGTACATCCCGCCAAGTGGGACGTTAAAGACGAATTCGGGGTGCCGCCGTGGCGGATACGCGATTCACATACGTCCGTCGGGCGGTTCGTCGATTGTGTGCATTCAATTCATTCGGTTTCCAAATCTCACATTTCAATTCCATATTCACTTTTGTATTATCTTTTCAAAGATATACCCAATCTATGTACTTATTTCATGTACCCATTCATATACTCATTTCATATACTCATTCATGTACTCATTTCATATACTCATTCATGTACTCATTTCATAGTTACTTGGTAAAACTACCAAATACTTAAAATAAGAATAGAGTCGAGGAGAACAAAAGCGGATTTTGCTCGGGATCTAGCTTTTCTTCTCTTCGATCTCGGTCCTAGATTTAGGCGATCATCACCCATCCTAGTAAATAACAATCCATGCTCTTAGATGGATAATTAATTGTTAAACAATTTTAGTGAATTACTACAAGTTTATTTTCGTTATCGGAGTCTTGGAGTTCGACACTAGTCTGCTAGAAAGACAAACTTCATGCGCAGGCGAGGAGCCGCCCGAGGGCGCGAGTGCGATACATTTTTCACTTAGTTCTATCCTTATTTGGACCCCCATTATTCATTTCTTAGGGTCCCTAAATAATCGGTGTATGAATCTGAGGACTTAACGATTGTAAAATGACAAAACGAGTGCTGGACTGTTGGTGGTGTACACTTTGGCGGTACGATTACGATCATCCGCTCAGTGGGTTGATACCGGATTTAGTGTGCAGGTGCGACGCGTGGATCTGGTTACTTCACAGTGCCGATTACTCACTGAGTTTCTCCTAAAAATGCCGGGACTGTTCCGTATATTTCTGATCTTCCGATTAGATCCGATATCAATCGATCGCCAAAAGCAACTCAAATGATTCGGAATCAATAAAAATCTTTCCTCAGTTGAACTGCTGTAATCTAAGTGGGTAGGTACTGTTCTTACCTTACCTCTTCAAAATCTCTTCTTGTATGTGCTTGGTCTCATAGGAACGAAATAAGGAAAGGCAAAAAAGAAAGCCCAACCAAAGCCACTCCGCCTTGCAGGCCCTAGATTTTCTCCACTTTTCTCCTTCCTTTCTCCCTCAAAAGCGAGTTGCTCCTTATGTAGGCCCTAAGACCACATGTTTGGTCTTCATGTCATGAATCCATAAGGCCTTGTTTGGCCTTTAACCCGACTAAGTGTAAGGCCATGTTTGGCCTACACACTTATTCTTATTCCTCATTTTCTCCTTTTGGTTTTAATTCTTTGTTCCACTAAGGCCTTGTTTGGCCTTTAACTCATTTTCATTTAAGTCTCCTATTGATATTCCACTTTGGCCATTCTTTCATCATAAATTCCACTTGGAACATTTAACATTCTTTATAACCGGAATTGACCGGTAAGTCCCTCATTTAATTTTTCACATTTGCCCTTTTCACTTAGGTTATTTAGGGTTCAACAACTTTCTCAGACATATGATATTTCAGTGTTTCATTGTTGGTTCATGACTGGATCAAATTTTACGAAAAAACCCAAGTTTGCTCGAATTCATCTGGAATATAAATAATAAAATTATTATAAGGGTCCCAGGTATTTTGGACATTCGCCCCAAGGGAAGAGAGATAATCGACATAAATAAGTGGTCCCTTGATGGTGAGTGCAGCCTTTGTACGTCTTGTACTCGGAAGTTTTTCACTACTAGCCATGATAACATCAAGCTTATCCTTTGTGTCTACTGATAAACCTGCTTTTTGTGCTAAATATGGAAGCAAAAAATTATGAGTAGAGCCGATATCTATGAGGACGGATATAGCGTGACACCCAAGCGGCCCTGTAACTCGCATGGTTTGAGGTGTAGGAGCTCCTATCATAGCATGCAGAGAAATTTCAGGAACATTGTTAATTGAAGATGGTTGATCAGCATAACAATCCGCTTATCATCGTCTTCCAAGAAGTTTGTCAGCCAGCATATACAAGGTTTGTGTTCTGCGGGCAACGATGCCTGGGCGAAATTTCTCATCACAATATTAACATAGTCCATTGTCTCTGCGTTCTTTCATAGCTTCATAGGGATGGACGGTTGGGAGGATAGTAAGCTGATTGTTGGAGAGGAAAGATCCTTATACGGTTGTCGTATTTGGTGAGGTATTATATAGATTGCGAACGGTGGGAAGAGACTGGTTCAGCGGACGGTTGGGTAGGTGATTCCTGTGTGCAGTGCCAATCTAATAGCTTCCGTGAGGGAGGCTGGACATAATAGTTTAGCATTATACCGGGTTCATCTTTGAGTCCACTCATGAAACATTGTAGGAGAATTCATTCGTTAATCCCACCACTTGATTTGTCATGAGCCTCAAATCGCTTTTGATAAGTTGCTACTGAAAGTTTGACGCAGCTTTGCAAGTTCCCGCTGCAGATCATCAAATCAGATTATCAAAACGTTTCTCAATGCTTGCACGAATGCTCCCAATCTGTCAAAGGATCTAGTATGCTACAAAAACCATTTAAATATTTGACAAAGAAGCAATTAATAGATGTTGTGTAAGAGGAGGTGATAAAATAAAAATATTGCTTGAGCTTAACAAGATCCATCCAATAGGCTCTTCTTCCCAATCATATTTTGCAAGTCAATTTTTGGTCCCGATTGGGAGAGCTAGATGTAAGGCCCTTTGCTGGCATATAGTGGTGGAGATGACGGTATAATTTTACGTTTCGGTGGTGAATGGGATGTTGAGTCATCCCGAATCTACTTCACCAAGTTAGAGAGTTGGTTCCGGATATTTGCAATGAAAGTTTCCATGCTTCCCCTGATATTATTGATTGTCGAACCATGCTAGGCAACAACCTCAGCTAGGTCCTTCAGGAGCGTAGGAGCTCCGCCTTCTGCCATGGATCAACTTTCTCTGATACTGGTTTGGTACAGCCGCAGCAGGTCGGATGGATAAATAGCTGGGAATTCGATTTACTACAAGACTCCATCTGGTAAATATGAAAACAATTTGCCATCTTTTTATTCATAGCAAGTCCTTCGGCAACTCAATGGGAAGTTGTTTAAAAATGGGGTGTCAAATCTGTTCATGAGCGCGAGCGATGTTTTAGCGTGAATAGTGTTTTTGTTTCGATGGTGGAGTCTTGGAAATGGGGTTAATAATTTTAATAATTAAATGTTTTTATTAGACTATCAGTTTGAACTTTGCTGGTTCTTTAAACAATTATATTTCATAACGATTGTAATTTAACGGACTATATTTTGTAGTATTAACAATTTCCAAATTTCAAATTTCAAATTTGAGCAGCGAGATCAAATTTCAAGAGAATTTCTGGCAGTGAAATTCAAATTTATTAACGACAAAATAAAATTAAAAAAATTATAATTAGATACATAAATATATGATAATTTTTCTCATGTTTTCATCAAAAAATCTATCTTCTACGTTCTCTTTCGGTTTTCGATATCTCATTTCTCTTTGGTTATTTATCATGTATTTTTAGGATTCTTAAAGTGATAAGAATCGCGTTTTCACCAATATTTTTAGGAAGTGGTGAAAGATAATGATGATTTGAATGTGATTGGCCATCTTTACCAAGCTAGAAGTCACGAAGGTTTAGTCAAGGAGCGGCTAAGAAGAGCGTGTCGTGGTTCAGTTCGATGGCGGGAGAGCGGTTGGCTCGTGGTAGAGTTGAGAGGTCACGAAGACTACATGTCGTGACTATTTTGCTACTCCTTGTGTATATGAAAGTTTTTTTCGAGAAGGGGTTAGATAGTCGTCCTCTTTTTCTTGAATTGTAAATGAGGTTGAAACGATATGATCATACTTCATCAGGACTGAATCTTGGATTAGGTTACCGGTTTTGTCATCCGCTTCAAAGATAACATTTGCTTATAAGTGCACTCTTTGAACACCGCCGGGATGCGTGGATGAATACATCGAATTGGAGAAAGCACGGCCATAGGGGATGCGAAGGTTTGTGGATTATTGATGCGATGTTTGGCGACCATTACGAGGGTCACCAAACAACGAACATGGATGATCTTGCTCGATTGCTACAAATAGGGGAACAACGTGGCTTTCCTGACATGTTAGGGAGTATTGATTGAATGCATTGGAAGTGGAAAATTGTCCCTGGCGTGGCAAGGTATATCTTGGTCGTTGTCGTGAGCGACAATCATTTTAGAAGGCGTGGCGTCCTCGAAGATCTTTGGATATAGCATGCATTCTTTGGTCTACTGGTTCATTGAATGACATAAATGTTCTAGATAGGTCCTTGTTTTTGGTATTAGCAAATGGTCATGCTCCTCCGATTAACTATATAGTGCGGTCATGAATATGGGAATGGGATATTATCCCAGGCGATGGTATTTATCAGGCGGTGAGCATTTGTAAAGCAATTCTGTCCTGGGTTGAAGAAAAAACATTTTGCTAAAGCACAAGAGTCGGCAAGAAAGATGTAGAGCGGGCATTTGGGGTACTTCAAGTTTTGCAATTGTGCGTGAGGACGGCACGTTTTGGGATGAAAAACACTTGCGGATATTATGAGCCATTAGGCGCGAATAATGCATAATATAGTTGGTGAGGGCGAAGGGAGATATTGGTAACAATGACTTTGATAAAGAGATTATCACCGAGTTCGCGTGGAGTGTATACACGGAGGTGGGGTTCATACAAACTTATTATCGGATTAAAGGACAGTGTTACTCATTACCGATTGCGGTCGAGATCTTTATCGGCGTTTGTGGCAGCGACATGAGCTAATAACCTCTATCGATTCAAGTCAAAGTTGGTTTTCAATTCGATTTCAATTTCATGTTGTATTTTAATTCCAGAATTTCCAATTTCATGTTGTATTTTAATTCTCTTAATTTCAATTTCATGTTGTATTTTAATTTCAATTCCAATTTCATATTTGTATTTTCAATTCCAATTTTCAATTTCAAGTTATATTTTTAATTCCAATTGCAACATAATAAATAATGACTACAAATTTAAAAATAATAGCAACATAATAAATAACAACTAAAAATTAAAACCCTGCTTTTTCATAACCTCTATCTTCAAGTTATTCCAATATGTTGCAGAAAGTGGGTCCATGCCAGTAGTATCAGTTTTCATGATTTTCATCTCATTTTGCATTTGAATTTCTTGCACCTGTCTTTCTTCAATTTCTAACTATTTACGATGTTGCTCTAATGCTATCTCCTGTTGAGCATAAATTTTGTCTTGTCGATCAACTTTTTGTCGTTTCACTTCCATTCTTTCATTCCAGTGGTGATGATCTAGTGATCTTTCAACATCGGTTTGTTTCTCTTTGTTTTTAAGTTGTTTTTCTTGAAGCCTTTACGCGATGGCCTATCGAGGTTGGGAGTGGACGAGGTTCGGTGTCATCCCTAAATATGGAGTTGAATAGCGGGGATTCAGCAAGGTTGATTCAGCGGGATTACCAGGTTGAATGAGTTTTGCTCTCTTATTCTTGGTCGGATTACGGTCATTCCTCTCCATTTCAATATATTCCGAGCAATGCTTTCGTATTGAGAATGGTTTCGATAATCTTAAAACGAACATTTCTTTTTGACAATCAGCGACAAACATAGAGAGGGATATTCGATTAATAGGTTCAAATATCCGTCATACTAGTGTCTAAATTAAAAGTTTATATCTTACATTGTTTGCTTGGTGTGTCATTTGTGAATAACAATTGACTTCAAAAGCGAAACAAATTTCTTGCCATTTTGCATTTATGTCGGTCAGCGACTTTAATAGAAGATTGAGAGCGCTCTTCTTGATTGCCTCCATGAAGTTCTAAGTGCAAGATTCTTTGCGGGAATGCCACCTTGTTGTTCGATTTACGGTAATTGCATCTTTGCTCGTGAGTACTTAGAGCGCGATTAATTTATCTTGCCCTACCAGAGAAGTTCTTTGTCCTTTGCGATTTTCTCGATCTTGGAACGACTTAATTTTGTCTTTGTATGGCTCTTGTGGGATTATACGAATAGTATCATTACATAAATGGGGTGTCGTTCTAAACGAATGGGTTAAAACTGAGTAAATGTTCTTCCAAATCCATCTACAAAATAAAAATAAAAATTATAATCAATTTAAAAAATGAGCAGTTTATAAAGTATACAAATAAATCTATCAATTATAAAATTTATAATCAATTTAAGAATGAGCAATTTATCAATTAAAAAATTATCCAATTTATCAATTTAAATTAAAGATCAAAATTGAATAAATAACAAAAAGATGAGGGACATCAATTAAAAAATTATAATCAATTAAAAGGAATGAGCAATTTATAAAGTATACAAATCAATCTACCAATTATAAATTTTAAAATCAATTTAAAGAATGAGCAATTTATTAATTAACAAATTATCAATTTATCAATTTAAATTTAAAAAATCAATTTGTCAATTTAAGAATGAGCATTTATCATTAAAAAATTATAATCAGTTTAAGAGACAAGTATAAAATATGCAAATCAATTTATCAATTATAAAACCTATTTCTAATAATGAATGTAAAAGAATTAATAATATATCAATTTTGATTTAAAAATCTTAAATTTTCATTTTTAAAGAGGCAACTCTCGAGTGCTACACTCCTTCTTTCTTCGCCTCTTCCCCTTCTTTCTTCCTCTTCCTTCAAAAGCGACCTTCGCGCATTCTTGACGGTTCAAAACTGCACGCTGGTCAGTTGGGACTGGTTCTTGAAGGGTTCTATCAGTCAGACTCAAGAACAAAGGATTTTATTTTCGTTCATTATCCCTTTCATTCTCTGTAATTTTATAGGGTTTGAAATGAATATAATAGTTGAGCGTTGTGGAAAGCATTGACCATCAGACGGTTATTTTTAAATTCCTCCTTCTCTCTCAAGGTGCCAAATATAGCCTTGCATAATTCGGATGACATTTGCTCAGATGCAATCTCCATTGGAGCCATGATTTTTATGGTTTGGGTGCCATTTTACTTGATTGAAGATGCTTTGATAACAACATCCGTTGGGTTGCTCTTATATAGAGGAACTCAAATCGGTTACAATTAATTGCAAAAAAAAGGCCTCGATTATTGACTAGCTAAGACCAACGACCCTAAGTTGGTCTGCACATATCTACTTCAGCCAGACAATGTGCTTGTTGCATTATTGACAAAGCCAAAGTGTTTGATATTGGTGAGCGAGTCTATGCTCGTATCAAATTCATCTCAGTTTTTCTTCGAGAACTCAATCTTTGCCTTCTCAAAAAAAGAGGTCGCAATAATCACTAGGCAAAGCTCATGTCGCGACTTGGAAGTTTTAACCTCCTCATTCTCGTTCTTCTTCTTCTTCTTCTTTTCTTTTAAGATATTATTTTTCGTATTTTTAGCTTTGTGCTGAAATGTTACATTAATTTCTTTAGTGTTTTGGGTGACAGACATGCACTAAGGTTATCTTTTTATTGCATGTCTATCTTTATGACATGTTGATGAAGGTTGGGTTTCATTGTTGCTTAGGTCTTAGATTGTCATTGGAGTTCTATGATGAAGCGTTCAAAGTTTTTTGGATAAGATTTAGTGGAGGTTTCTTGGCATTTATGAAATGGTTTCATGTTGAAGAGACATTTTGTGGTTTTGGTTATTGTTTATGCATTTTAGTTTGAAGCTTATATGGGTTTGTTGTTGGCGCATCTCAAATTTTACTCCTATTATCTTTGTATGTTCAAAACCTGTTTAAATTATTTCTATTTTTAAATTTTTTTTTTTTTACAGTAAAACTAGTCGAATCGGAGGGGGGATGGGAATTGGGATTCCGCCCAGTCTCGGGTTTGAGACAAGGATTGGAAATAATTTATTTTTTTGGGACGGGAATGGGAAGGTGGTGACCTGTCCCAAACCCGCCCTGTTGCCAACCCTAATTGAACCAACTGAGCTATTCTTAAGGTTGGATAGCCACTTGTTTTAGACCGACAGCAAAATGTAGGAAAATGTCAAATTTGATGCTTTATTTGGATGGGAGTTATGATTTTGACACCAAACTTTTAAACATTATACCCACTCTTGTGCAGCTGTGTGTGGTGTAATTCTTTAGGGTTGTAAATTGATGAAACAGAGTTCATTTTCTATGTTGGGAATGCTTATTTGGCGGTTTTGGTTGGGGTGAACCTGGTGTGCCTTCCATGCAAATTGTAGGTATTACTTCTTACATCATTCAAATATAATTCTATAGATCATAAAATAGTGAATGACCAATCTGTATATAAATCATTTCGAATAACATTTGTTTTTCTAAAGTTCAATCGTCTAATTAGCTAAATCAAAATAATGATTAATTCAAAAATATCATATAAACTTGATGTTTTAGTTGAAAGTTGAATTTTTTAACTTTTTGATTTCTCTTTTCAAAAAAAAAAAACTTTTTGATTTCTCATAACCTATCTGAAAATAAGGCTTCGCTTAAAACATAAAAGAGAAACCAAATGTAGCTTTATAGTACATGAAGCAATGCTAGAATGCACGCAACCTAAGTTTTTGCAAATAGTGCATTTGCTTCAACCCCATAATTCAAAACAACAAGACCGGAAATAAAATGTTTGGCAAATTTTAGTTAAAGGATCTATATATAGTTGTTTCATATTTAATGAATATCATCATAATTGATAAACTTATCATTTTTATATTTATAGCTATATATTAATCGCATGATGCTTTAGTTTGTGTATTTGGTGTTATTGGACATAACTAGTAAATTATCTTGATTGATACTACGATATTTGTGAGACAAAAGAAAAAAGTGTATACTAATCCACCATGGTCAGGCTTTGAAGAAGATTTGGATTTTTAATATCATTTTATAAGTTATGACACCATCAAGATTTTTACAATAAAAGTAAGAGATAAAATGAGACAATTCGTGAGAATTAATTGAACTAAAGTAAGATAATTAAGTAACTAGAGAAGTAGTTAAAATAGTAAGTTAATTCATTAAAGGAGACTTTTGAAATTCATGTTATAAAATTACAAAGTTTCCTTATTGATTTTGAAGTTAATCTAATGACTTTCTTTTTTGTTAACATTAAAAGTATTAAAAATGAGAAAGAAAAATAAATGGATATTAATAATTATCCAAATAAACAAGAGTATCATTCATGCAAAATAATAACTTTTAGGTATTTCAAATGAGATGTCTAAAGTCCCTTCTTGAATCGATTCATGGAAGATAATAAAATATCAACGAAAGGGTAGAATAATTAGAATGGCAAGCATCATGCTAAGTTAGAAGTTAGGTCGCCCTACCCATTTTATTTATATCCATTCTTGTCCCAACCCTACAAGAATAAGTAAACAGAGCAAGATAAAGTGGGTGTAGAATTTTAATGTTGAAAAAAGAAGATTTTTCAATTTTCTACTTTTAAAATTTTAAATTAAAAATAAATACAATTTCTAAACTACACTAAATATTAGTAAAATAATTATGAGGATTTACTTGTAAGAAAAGTAATTTTATTTTATAATTAAACACTTAGTTACAAAATTAAGTGGTAATATGGGAGTCCGATGAGTCGGCCGTTTGCTCGGTGTGGACGTTAGTTTGTAAGATTTAAAAGCAAATAAAAGCGGGACCAATTTGGCCATACCTATTTTGGCTCAAGTGGCCCATGTGATTATGGTTTAGCCTAGGATTGAATCAATTAGCCAAATTGATCGAAATTTTATTTAATTTTTTTAAGTAACTAGCTTAGTAGTTAAAATTTTCAAGAATTAATCTATAAAATTTAATATTTTAACTATCTTTTTTTGTAATATAGTGGTTTTTAAAAATAATTAATATATTACTTTTGTTGTTTGAACTATTTTATTTTCAATTTCTAAGTGTATCTTTTTTAATATAATTTATATGATAATTTAATATTTAAAAAATCTTATATGAAAATTTACGGAATGCATTTGAATTAAATAAATTATGGTTTTAATATTGAATATAATTTTGTTTATCTCATTATCATATTTTAAATATTTAAAATTTCATTTTTTTATTTATCCTTTAAATTTTTCAATCATATATGTTTTTTTTTTTATAAGAATGAAGTTTTTGCCTGATTTATAAATCAAATTAAATTTAATAAAGTAAATTATCGGTATGATTTTAAAATAATTTTATTACTTAGGAGCTTAGTGTTCATAACAAAATAATGTTATTTTAAAATAATTAATAAATTATACGTGTTGAACAAACAGAAAATGCGGAGGGCAGTTATATCTTTATCAAAATGAATTTTCAAACTAGTACAGCATTCATTTTATAAATTAAATTAATGAATAGATGATGATAACTCAACCACCATCGAAAATGTTCATCTTTTTAATATGGAATCACATGTTATTATTAGATATTAATGAGATGAAGATGAAAATTAGAGGCATGTGAGATTTCATTTAATACTTTGGAGTTGTGTTTTTTCAGATATGTTATTAAGTTGTTACTTTATTGTTTTAGTATTATTTAGCTTATAGATTTGGTTTGTGATTGGATTATAACAATGTTCTAACATTATTTATTTATTTAAGTTTGTTTAATATTATTATATTGTTTTAGACTCAATAGTTTCATATTAATCATTATTATATATTTTTATATTATTTATTTTTATTTAAAGAATGATGAATTTGTAAAATTAATTTTTTTAGCATTTTTTAAGGTTTTAGCCCGTTTTGGCTCGAAACCAGCATGGGCTGGGCTGGGTTGGTCGAAAACTAGCTCGAATAGAAATGGGTCAGATTAGCCCAGCCTGTTTTAACCCACAGCCTGAATGGGTGAGCTCAAAATGGGTTGGGCTGACCTGTTTACCAACTCTAGTTACAATGTAGTAAATTGTCCACACTAGCGTTCTATCACATGAGCTAAGCATGATAGACTATTTTATATATTTTAAAAAGTTGAAAATTACTAGCCTCCCTTTCTCTCAACTTTTTCTTTACTAGCATTTTTTCTTTAATTAATGAGAGGTGATTTTTTTGTCATTCTTGACCTGAAATCACTCATCTACACATCTTTTCTATCTTTTTTTTTTCTCAATAAAGTGGTTCTTCCACGTGGATGTGTTTTTAGTAGTTTAGTCTTAGTGCGTGTGTATGAATGTTATGCGCCTTCGTGAGCGTAGTTTGTGTCGTCCGGTGGACGGAGTTTGGTTTTCTCGTCGTGCGTGAGTCACGACGTTTATTTGTGTTTCGCCGATTCGAACGAGCAAAGTATATACGATTAGAGACAAAAAATTAAATCAATGATCATTAGTATCTTTAAGCTAAAATCAAAGGTATTATAGTCTGTAGTAATATCAAGCGATGTAGACTCCCGATTATCAATTATTGAGCTTTAAGTCTGTTTCATTATACTATTAACATGAATATTGTTTCTTGTTGTAATTCTTTTAACGATTTTAATTCTATATTTTTATCGATGTATTCTTGAGTGAAATACGTAAAGTATTTTTTTCTTCAAAATAAAGAAAAAACTTGTTTACATTAATACCAAACTTGTCTCTTAGAGCTTGGAAGGAGTGGCGGATGCCTAAAAACTGATTTGCATTCTTCACCAGAACATCTCCAACCACACTTAACATCTTCTCAAAATATATTTAGGATAGTAAATTCACTACTTTATCTAGTAACTTTTTAAAATACATTCCAATCACATTCTCTATTTTACACCTAACTTCCAATAATTTAAAAAAAGTCAAACATATATCTAGAAAGATAAAGAGAAAAAAAGGTAGAGAAGGGTTTGAGAGCTCAAATTAACTATCATCCCACATTTTGTGAAGCCATTAGGAAATTAAACTAGGAAGTAGAGGATGGGATGAAGGATGGGTTGGGAAGAAATTTTTGTGTTTATTTGGCTAAAGTGAGCTAAGAAGAAAGAGAAATGAGAGTGGGTTGAAGATGCTCTGTTTTTGACTGTTGGAGGCGAAGACTAATTTTCAATGAGGGATTGATAGGAAAAATAGAGAAAGAGGGCTTGGAAGAAAAATAGTGAGAATTTCCTCAAGTTTCTTTATAGAAGAAACAGGCAGATTATGTATAGAAGCCAGAGTCCAAGTCCTCCCCTATTGATCCAAGTGTGGATGATTTGGAACTGCGAGGAGAAGAAAAACATGATGGGATGAGAACATTAAAAAATAATAAAGAAATTAAAAACAATCTTAAAAAATATAGTTTAGAAAAATAATGTTAAATATAATATGGATTATATGACGGTGACATTTGATGTGCCGAAGATGTGAAACTCAAAGAAAATCTAATTTTCTCAGAAAATGAGTAAAATGATAATTTAGGTTAAAATATGGAATTTCAGATCTGGGGGTGGATTAGATCGTCCACATGAGGTGTCTGTACTCGAATTTCGTCGGTGCCAGAACCGGTCGAAATTCCGTTTCCGAACAACGGGGATAGTGCGAGGCCCAACTTGCGCATTTTAGTGTTCCGGGGTAATGCTTAGCGTGTCAGTCTGAAATGAATCAAATAAAGGAAGAAGTTAAGTGGATGTGTAGACATGTGAATCTGCAGTGGATGGAGAGACTCATTATTATGGATGAATTGTAATCCAAAATCGACCAATGGGAGTTGACATGTGCGGTGGTTGAGAATAAAATGAAAAGAGCATCTTCTCTTCTTTTTAGGGTTGGAATACGGCAGGGGAGGAGAAAGCGATTTTGGGAGAAGTGGCTTCTGTTTGGGTTCGAGCGTTCGGATTCGGTTCGATGAGACAAGAGGCAAAGTTGCTCTACGAAGGACTGGGCGTGGGAGCGCAATTTTGTGGAGTTTAGCATTTCAGGGGTAGGGTCTTCTCACGCTTAGTTACTTCTTATTTAAAATGTCATGAAAATGGTGTTTGGGAGCTATGGCCCGAATGGCCAGCATTCGATCCCCGAAGGGCTGTCTTTGGAAGTGGGAGCGCCGCCAGGAGTCCCAGGACTGGGCTTATGGGGCTGTGTTGCACGAATCCCAGGGATGCTATTTGCTGGACCGGATAGTGTCCATGTGAAGTCGCTGATGTTGGTGTGGAAATGAATAACATGCAAATTGTGGTTTTAGGTGTTGTGAGGCGAAAATGGCCGTGATTTTGGTTCCAAGAAGTCAGAACCGATGCATGATGAGGAGCTGTCCATGGGCGACCCACGTCTGTTGAGAGCTGATGTTAAAAGCAGTCGGGTTGATGGTGGCCCGAAATTGTCCATGTGTGTTGTTGCATAATATCTTGCTAAAAATGAGCGGCTTGGAGTATTCGACTGGAAGGAAGAAGTTGTTCAATGCATGTAATTTAATGTGTTAACATGATGTTTGAATATATGAAATATAATTGTGTGTGAGCCGTGGAGTTGGATATATGAATTATGGCATCATTGCATTCATGTGCACGGTGACATCAGCGTCGAGTCGATTAATGGGTGCACGGTGTGGTTATTCACCGATTCTTGGTGAATGAGTTGGACATCTTTGGGACGTGTCGATAAAGCTTCGTAGATTCAAAATTATAAAATGAGAAATAAATAGTGTGGGTTAGGCGTCCACCGAGCTTCGGGTGTAGGAGGCCGTGGTATTATCAGAAATGTCGCACTTTTTATGGTGTGAGACTGGTACTATCGAGAAAAGGTTTTGAATGGGTGTAAAAAAGACTCGTGGGAGTACTATCCGAAAAAAGGTTTTAAATGGGTGTAAAGATCCCAGAATTGGTGTAAAGACCCCGAGTACTATCAGAAAAGGTTTTACTGGGTGCCAAGGACTTAGCCAGTGATGTGATGTTGAAAGTTGTTGCCAAGAAAACACACGGTCATGTTTAATACTTAGGACACTCAGGGGTTGGTTACGGGATGGGATTGACTGGACTGTTCAAGGTGAGATCATGTGGGTGTTGGTGATCAAACAAAAGCTCGATAGTTTGGCGTCATTGGCATTGTGTTGACTATTTTCAAACTGGCATAGAGCATGTGAGGAGTCGATGGGTGACTCAGTGCGGGCATGAGCGACATGCCGATATAAATCATTTAAGTGTGCATCGTAAATTGGCATGGAATGTGGATTTTTGTGTTGCAAATTGCAGTGTGCATTTAGGTGGAGTAAACAAGTATGAGGAAAATATCACTATTGAAGCGTGCTGCCTGCAGTCAGTGGGATCACACTTCGATCTGAAATGTTAGGAGAAAACCCGGCTCATTAGAGGTAGTTTTGAGAAGAAAAGCGGGCATGTGGCTTTGATATGTTTATAAACATATTAGAATTCTTAATTTTGAATAATATGCGATATTAAGAGGAAATAATATAATAAGCTCTTGAAACTATGGTAATATGGTTGATTATATTTTGGTGAGTATGATGTAGGCCAACGTGGCCATTTTTGCCATGTATGGGTCTCACGATATAGGCGTACGGGTTTTCAGCGAAGTTGACCCTAGTGGTTGGGGGCCGAAATTGGCTTTGGAATATCATAGATTTTCGAGTTTAAGAGTGCTATGGCTTTAAAATGCGTATAATAGGTTAAAAAATAACTCATATTTATAGCATTATAAATTTTCTTGTTGATTTGATATGAGTGATGGATATTTGCCATCGACATAACGTTCTTATTATGATATGAATTATAAAATCAAAAGGACAAATACTTCCTAAGAGATCAAACCTAACGGACTCGCACACTTGGGTTCGGGATTGGTTATATTCTTATTTATAACGATTAATCCCGTCATATAAATATTATCGTTTTTCGATCCCCAGAGACGTTTACGGTTTTAAAACATGGCTATTGGAGTTAAAAAAGAGTTCATCTTTATATAATATTATAAACTTTGTTGCTATTCAGCAGATCAGAAAGGATGAGTAGATGGGTTGATAAAATCATATGAAAAGTGTATAGAGATGCAGGAAAAAAAAAAGTACAATCGTATTATAGAAGTTAAAAAAAATGACTATAGTCAATCAACAGGCTTGAAGACGTTAAGATATACGATGTGAATCAAATATCAACATCAAATACTGTTTTACCGTGTAACTTATTGCGGAAATTTATGAAAAAATTGCGTCCTACACCAAAGCATAAATTATTTTATTTACCCAATATATCATAATTTTCAAACATTATTACCGAAAAACTTAACCTGTGTTTTTTTTACTTAATTATAAAGAGAACTTCATACTAAAATATCATTTAATATCTCATTCTTTTACCGTCAGGAGACTAATCTAACTCTTAAAGGAGCTGTGGTAATGAGTGTTTTACTTAATTACAAAAATAGAGTTTAATGAAAGTGTTTAATAATATTATTAATTTGTTTTATTTTAGTATTTATTTTTATGAAATATCACAAAGTTAGCCAAAAATCACATATTTTATTAATCATTCTTTTTACCCTCGAGCTAAATCTCAACTCTTAAAGGAGCTTTAATAATATTAAATTGTTGACACTTAATTACAAAATAGAATTTAATGAAAGATTGTTTGGACATGATATAATTATTAATTTGTTTTATTTTTTATTGTTTTATTTTTGCTGAAATATCTGAGATTATTAGGAAAATCACATATTTTATTAATCATTCTTTACCACTCACGAAACTAAATCTCAACTCTTAAAGAGTACATAATAATAATGGATGTTTTTTTCTTAGTTACAAAATAGAATTTAATGAAAATGTTTCATTATTGATTGTTGAGTTTATTTATGAAGAAAGTGATCTTGATTGGGTGATGTTTGTTCATCAGGAATGGTGATTTGGAAGAAAGAAACAGTGAGTCTGGATGGACAGTGTTTTGGGACAGTGAAAAAGTTATATTACACACACCCATACCCTTTACACACACACACCTTTATTTATATTTACCCTATTACTTACCTTTTACCCACACACACACACACACACACACCACTTCCACCCCACACACTTTACACCCTTACCTTTACACCACTATATACTTCTGAGTTCAATGTGTAGGTTTGTTTTTATTTTGTTTTTAAAGACATGAAAGATAAATAAAATTTAAATATAAAGACAATGGTTTTTAAAAGCGTAGAATGGTGTTCATTATGTTTTAAAAAAAAAAAAACATACCCTACATTTTTGTAAATGATGTCTTTTTTTACATATTACCCAATTTTAAAAAATGAGTTGCTTTACAAACAGGATTTTGGATTTGTCCATTTTCCTTTTGACATAACAAAGGAAGGACCACTCATTTGATGGATGAATAAAGAGGAATTTGGTGTTGAGTTGCTGGATCGATAGCATTGAGTTGAATCGGAAGGCATATCTTCAAAAAGAGATAATCAAAATGATGATTGTGTATAGAGGGAGGAATCGCCCTGACTGGGGCAACGCGTTTTGAAGACTAATCTCACCTCACCGTCTCCGTAACACTGTGACCGCCACTCACATCTCTCCACCTGTCACCTTCCTTTTTTTGGCTTCCCAAGTCCGTCATTCCCCCACTTCTGAAGTTTTCAATTGTTGTGTTCAATTCTATAAATGGTGAAGCTTTCCAGCAGTTGTAGTATGATTCTAAAGCTGATGAACATTACGTAAACAATAGAACTCTTAAGATTTGTTTTTAATTAAAAATGTATTAATTAATATAAAAAATTTATCATGTTATTCTTTAAAGTTCAAATTTATAAAATAAAAAGGAAATAATAGAAATGAGTAAAAGATGTTTTTAATTCGAAAAAAGACAATTCTTGCGAGATAAGAATCGAGATCAAAGAACGCATACTACAGTTTGTAAAATAGATCATAAGAAAGACTATTGAATGTGTCTTAATAATTTGTTTTTGTATACACCCAAAAATTGTGTGAGCAGGGTTCAAGACAGTTATGATATGGTTATTTTTACATTTATTCAATACATTAAATATAGGTTAATAATTTACTTATCATGTCGAACTCATATAATAAAGGGTTTAACGTTTCAAAAGCGCTTGGAGAAGTATTGAGAGGGGTTTAGTCACGAGTTAAATAAAAATAATTTATTAAAATATTTAGCTATAAAAAAAACTCGACTCTTGATCATTGAGTCATATCTTATTGACTAATATATTATAACTTTTAATTTTTATTAAACTATTATTTTAGAAAAGAAGAAGAAAAATAATTCTTTTTATTGACTAATATATTATAACTTTTAATTTTTATTAAACTATTATTTTAGAAAAGAATAAGAAAAGTAATTCTTTTTAAAGGAAAAAAAATTTTCACGGTGAGAAAATGACAGGAATTTTTTTTTCTATTCATTTGCAAATTGCAACGGAGGAAAGTTTCTCCCAAACAGGTGGCCTGTGTCTCTGTTCTTTCTCTTTCTAAAAGTGTGGGCGTTCGATCTATCTCAGTTCAATGGAATTACCCTTCTCCTCTCTCCCCTACATACATGTCCAAACTTAGCTAATATTTCATCAATTTCTCTCCGTTCCCTATTCGTTTTTCCTTTACTTTCATCCATTTTCTCTCAATTTTCCGTTTAAATTTCGTTGTTTTGAAGCATTTCTCTTAGTTTTATGCCTATTTCTTTGGATCCCGACCAGGAATTCAAGGAACTTTCTCTGAATGAAAGTTGGGATTGGGAATAATTGATCGTTTTCCGAGAAAGTAGAAGTGGATAATGATGATTGCGATAAGAATGATGGATAAAGAGTTTTGGTGTGATATCATAAAGCAGCTTTTGGATGGAAAAGAGTGCAGCAGGTGCAGCTATCAGGCTGAGATCAATCAGCTCTGTCAACGCCCGCCAGGATTCTTCTTTCTCCAGCCTAACCTTCTCCGCCTTCATGCTCCTATTCAGATCGCTAGTCAGTTTTCTCTCACAGTAATCATTTTTTGAATCTATAAATTAAGATATCTGCCATGTTTTGTTTTCTACTTGCTCTGAAATATTTTATTTTAGGCTATTTTCCTGAAAATTGGGGAAATGGCTCCATGGACACTACCCATGTTTTTATTTAGGATTCTCTCTCTTTCTCGCTTTGGTTTCCAGGTGGATTTTTGGTTGGTGATAAAAGATTACAATGGGCGATACCCATATTTTATTTTGCCTTGTTTTATTGTTTGTTCGTGGGAGGTTGTTTGGTCGAGAAAATTGGCGAAATAAGTAGGAAATATTAATTTTGCTTTTCTTTTTTGGGTCTCTTTTCTTTTTATTATTATTATTATTATTTTTTATTTATTTTATGGATTTAGGAAGAAATGAGAATATGAACTTAACCTTGCTAAAATATGGGATTTTTCTGTTGCTGGTGTTTGCCTGTCAGAGAAAATTGCTGAAAAGATAAGCGGAAAAGTTTGTCATTTGTTTGATTTTGAGTTTAAGAGAGTAGAGATTGTAATGCTTAAACTAGAGGCTAAACTATATTTATTTATTTAGTTGCAAAGAAATTGAAGGGACGAGTTAAAAAATTGTAGCCTTACATTCCATGTAGTTTAGCTTTCTCTGGAAAATAATTCATGGGATTTGATTAATTGTGAACTAGGGAAAAAAAAGTGAAGTCCCAATTTTCCTTCCAATTACTTGGCACCCAAATGGAGCTATACATTTTCAGATGAACAGTTTTTTTCCTGATATGTTCAAGAGAAAATTGCTGGGAAGTGGAGAAAAGTGCATCTTTTTTTACTAGAGGAGGATGGAGGAAGAAAGGGTGAAAGGTTTCTTACCAAACCCTTGGAGAAAATTTTGTGAATCAGCAGAAACCATACCTCAGCTCAGTATAATCTTGGATTCTTGATCATGAAAGAAAGATGTATAGACTTTACATGGAGCTGTTCTTATCAGCCCAATTTAGAAGCTGACACCAGAATCTCAATCTTATTAAAGGAGCTGCTGCTGCAGTAGGGTGTTGCTTATGCGCGGGCTCAATTAATCAATGGCAAAGCCATTTGCAATGGCCTACTCTTTTCACTAGGATTCATGGGGGAATAGCACAAAATTTCCTTATTCTTCATCATTACCTTCACTTTTTTATGGTACATTTGATTAATCTTGAGTCATGCATCTAGCTTTTTAACTACCATTCACGCTTTTTGAAAGACTTTCCCAAACCACTCGATTTAGCTCTGGGTGTATAGTTAATATCAATCATTATTCTACCATACTGTTTTTTTAATGTATGCATTTGTTCTAATATGGCAGGCATTTTCAGGTGACATATGGACAGTACCAAGACTTGTAGGCTATTTGATAAGCGTTGGATTCCCTCCCTGCAAACTACCTCTTTCTTAGGGATTATATGAATCGTGGAAAAGCAAAGTCTGGAGACAATATGTTTGCTTCTGACTTACAAAATAAGATATCCAAAACTTTACCTCTTGAGAAACCATAAGGAGTGAGAAAGATCAATCGGGTTTATGGTTTTTATGATGAATGTAAAAGGAGGTTTAATGCCAGGCTTTGGAGGATATTCACTGACTGCTTCAACTGTTTGCCCGTGGCGGCACTCATTGATGAAAAGATACTCTGTATGCATGGGGGCCTCTCACCAGAGATGGAAAATTTGAATCAAATTGATGAGATTCAGAGACCTACAGGAATTCAGATGCGGCATCCTTTGTGATCTGCTTTAGTCCCCAGTCCGCAGTGCTGCCATTCAGAGACTAGGCTGCAAATGCCGTGGTATTTCCTTTACCTTTGGAGCTGATGCGGTTGCTGAATTTTTGGAAAAGAATGATCTTGATCTCATTTGCCGAGGTCATCAGGTAAGCAAAGTTCTCATTCACAATGCTTGATAACATTTCATGTACTTCCTACTTTGTTCTTAACAGTTGTTTTAAAAGCATCCATTCCAAATCAATTAATTAAAGCAGAATATAGTAATAATCTATGGATGGAGATAAATCTAACCATGATATTAGAAATAGCTGGTGAGAGATTAATTATTGGAAGCATCCCTGGGCTGTTGCATCATCTATAAATATTCTGAAGAAAGAAAAGCTATTACTAATGTACTTTTTCTACTGATCATAACAGTACCTGATATTTGACAAATTTTCCAATTTGAAGCCTTCTACTATTGTCCGAGCCATATCTGTTTTCTTTTATGTAGTCAAATGCTTGGGCATTCCATTTTTTGCATACTTCAGATGTTATAAGACTTGAGAATGTAGTAAGCATCACAATCCAACGTATTGACTATCATGTCTCCCCATTCCTCGTACTCATCAAAAGAAGAAAAGAAATTCTTCCCATTGCCTAGTAGGTACTAACCAGCTTAAAAGCTGTATCTGCTGAGAAGAGCCTTTTAAGTACTTTATGCTACTTGTAACAGTAATTCTTTGCAGCTAAATAATCGGTACCACACCCTCATGTGTATCTTACCGGCCAGTTTGAGTCATATCTAGGGATTTGAGTCTGATAACAACATCGTACTAAATACAAGTGGTCTAGACTAAAATTGTTCTAAGCTGAATTGCAGGTGGTGGAAGATGGATATGAATTCTTTGCTAAACGACGATTAGTCACAATTTTTTCAGCGCCAAACTATGGTGGGAGATTTGATAATGATGGTACTCTTTTGAGTGTTGATAAAACTCTAGTATGCTCCTTTGAGATATTGAAATCAGCCAGCATTGAGTGGTTCCTAATGTACCTAAGATGAATCTTAAGAAGAGTAATAATACAATGCAAACTTGTATCTTTTAGTTTTTGTATTTGACTAGATTAGGATCCATGAAATCCATGCTCTGTTTTGCCAATGAGAGTTCATTTTCTTTTGTTGACCAATTCCTCTTTTCCTGTCTTTGTTTTTTAACAGCCCAAAAGCCTGAAGTGATACATGAAAAGAAGGGTATCTGACAGTGCCTTCCAGTTGGAAAGATTCAACATGATGGGGGTTTAAAAAATAGGGATGGGTTTCAGGGTGAGAAGAAGCTTTCCAGTTTGAATCCACAACGAACCTCTTACGATGTTGAAGCTTCCAAATATTGTAGCAAATGGGAGTTAGATAATTTGTAAATGAACAAAAACACAATATCTTCTGTGCAGGAATGATTTTTGTCAGGATTTAGACAATCTTTGATTACTTGTGTATCTGCTAATTAGAATTCAATTTGCAAGTATCGATTTGGGATATGGACCTGCCTTAAGACCATTGATTGAGTGTATTTGTAAATCAGGTGTTCTCCATTTGTTCTCAGTTTTTCTTATTGATCAAATGCATATTATATTGTAGTCAATTTTTTTGGTATTTCTTACTGAACTCTCTCTATATCAGGTTCCGTTTCTCTTCCTTTCATGGCCTTTAAGGAAGTCTGTAGATTAAGATCCACTCTGAAATGCATTTATGGATATTTGGATTGAGAAAATCATGAAGGCTTGTTTGGAAGCATTTTTAGTAATGGCTCTCAGCTGTTTTCAGAAACAACTTTTTTCTCTTGTTAAGTTTTTTGGTAATAAACACTAGAGTTATAATCTGACCATTGTTTTTCATTTGATCTTTGAACCGAGATCAAATCCTTCCCTATCTTTTTGTCGTTTTGAAACATTGAGCGTGCTATCATATGAATTAGGCATGGATACATCAACTTTATAAAATATGATTCAAAATATCAACTTTATAAAATATGATTCAAAATATAAAAATTCATAATGTGTAAAAAAAAAATCAATGAAAAATGGTGAAATAATATAAATTTTAATTATAATTTCAAAAATAAGTGTTAAAAAAACTGTAGTTTATAAGGCACACATCTTAGTAAGGCGCATGTATTGGGAGGCAACTTAGGCACATGTATTATATAACATGTTTTTACAAGGATTCGAACCTAGTCGATTCCCACCCCTTCACCACCTTTCGAGAGCAAGAATATAACCGTTTGATGGATTTTATTTCCAGGAATTCCTGGTTAGGGTGTCTTACTCAGCTTAAGGTATGATTAAATTGAGGGTTCATCAAAGTAAAACACAACAAATGCATTAACAATCTTTGCACCTCATACCATCATGTTAAAATTAGACTTAACAAAAACAAGGTAGAATTGTTATATAACCATAAAAAAACAAAAAAGACTCAATGAGATAGGCTAGTTGCTGTCACAAGAGAGTAGAAATGAAAACGATCTAAGGAAAATAACACTCAACCATACTCTCATCTGGTTAGAACTGCAGGGGATGAGCCTCGATATAATGGGAATGGCTTTAACATTATAATTGAGGACTCCAACATCATGAAGAAACAATCCTTAAGCAAATAGATTATTTTCTTGTTCATAATAAATTCCCCAAGTAACCTATAATAAGTTAACACAAAATTATGTGCACCTACAAGGAGATGTTCATCTTCCAACACCTCTCCTATTTCCTTGACTAACTGCAGGCTTTTGGTTCAGTCTCTTGGCAGCGCGCTGAATGGCTGCTAGTTTCTGGCGCTGGTTATGGCTCTGTCTTTTGCTGCATGGCACGGAAAATATGTACAAAATGAAAAATAGCTTATAAATATAAACAAAAAAAAAACCAATAATAATAAACCACTGAAGGTAAGACCTAATGACAATTTTTTAAAACACAATCATGAAGGGACTGAGTTCTTTGAGGCAAATCTCAAAGATACTATACTTAACATTTTGTTTCTATCCGTAAATTTTTGGAGAACATGGCAATTGGTTTGATGGATTATAGTACAGTTTTTGCTTCTATTTTTGCTTTTTTAAATTTGATTTTTTGTCCAATCTTAATGAGGCAATCCTCCACCCACACTTCCCACCACATCCTATGCTTCACACCCATTTGGTGCTTCAAAGTTTATTCTCATTACCAAGAAGAAAAAAGGCAGGACATAAATGTTATCAAGGAAAATACAAAAGAACAAAACAGGTTGTAGAAATAGCATCCTGATTACAGTGCAAGCTGATCTGTGTATGATAAGGACTGTTCCAAGTGGTCTCACTGATGATTGGGCATTGATAAATTATGAAGCATTAACTCCATCACACATAGCCATGAAAGAATCACGTTATATCAAGCCCTCAATGGAGAGCACAAAAGCAAACAAGTCAAACTACCTTTTTGGATAGGCAAGAGAGAAAGATTTATTAAAAGAAAGCCGTCTAGAGCAGCAACAGTATACCAAAAACAACAGCCACAGAAAACCAAAAAAACAAAAACCCAAAACTCTTAAGGAGTTCCAGCCCAATCCTGAGCTCAGCCTGCATTACAAGGAAAGACTGTTTAAGTCTCTTATGAAGTGTTTATCCCTTCCATATCATGTTCTTTTCTTCCCAAATTGTCAAATAAACACAGGGAAACTGCACGCCAGACTGTTCTCCTTTCTTTCCAACAGAAATCCTTTGCCAGCTGACTAATGAATCCTTTACTGAGAGAGGCAACACCCCAGACACCTCAAACAGAGAAAAAAGAAGATGCATAAGAATCTGAGTTCTTCCCCAATGCAAAAGTATGTAATCAATAGTCTCTTACTCCTCCATGCATAAAAACACCAATTTGTGACCATTGTCTCTTCTCTTCAATTGATCCAAAGTTTAGCCTTAACTAACACCTCCATGCAAGAAACTTGTGAGTCGGTGCCCATAGGTTCCAAATGACTTCAAGCTGGAAAATGTATCTCTCCTGATTCCAAGGCAAAGTATGAAGTTAACAGAGAAAACATCCTCCTTACCCTCCTCCCAAACCAGCCTATCCTCCTCATTATTCACCCCCCAACCTTGGATTCTTCTTAAAAGTGAAACGACTATCTCAACTTCCCTGTCATTTATTCTTCTAGTAAAACGAGGGACCCAACAACCTCCGTTCAAAGGACTCCAAACATCAGCCACCCATGCATAGCTGGGATCAGCAATATCAAAAAGTGAAGGAAAAGAAAGTTTGAGAGACAACACCAGAACATACCACCATTTTATCAGGCGTCTATTCCATTTGTTATACTTTAAGCCAGATCTAACACATTCGTCATTTTCCTCATTTCTTTCAGACTTACCCCACAACTTCCTCTCCTATCTCCCTCCTCCCCATACTTCTCACAAATGATGTTTCAGGCTCCTCCACTTGGCATAGAAAACTCAATTCAAACTAACACAATGGCACTATTTAAGTCTTCAAATCCCTCACCCCTAAAAACCCTTTGTCCCTGTAAAAACAAGTCAAACTAACTTAATTCATAGAATAGAGGTTCTATAACATTGAGTTCAGCAATCAATGGAAAATGGATCCTGTTCTGGCCAAAAACATGAACCTGTTCAAGGTTAATATAAATGAACTACTTAAATTGCCAATTTTGTATCAAATTTGAATAAGAGTGGAAGCTCCTTCTAGTTTTTCAAAAGATTTGACAGTAGTTCATGAAACAATCAATCAACTTAGCTGAATCCTGTATACTTGAGTCAAATGAGAATGCTATTTTACCAAATAGGCTGAGTAGAATCCACAGTATCCAACCATAATTTTTAAATTTTAGATGTATTGGCTGATAAATTCTTTAAACTCAAATTTTCAGAAACTTAATTTAAGCCCTATCCAGATCCAAATTCAGCCCTTTAACCAGATTTGAAATTCTATCTTAAAAAAAAAGTACATATTTCCAACGAATAAATAAACCTTTAAGACAAACAGCCTATCAAAAACATACTGCAAGGACAAATTAGTGGCAAGCGTTTCTTTGCATAAAATGGCTGGAGTGCTAGAAAGGTTTCATCCATGATAGGGTGAGGAAGAACGCATTCCCAAGCGTTAATGGGCTGTGTACCACTATGTGGGAGTACATTCAGTGTGTTTCCCTCATCATAGTTTCATTCAAGGCAGCGAGTCTGAAATGGGATTTCATAGCAGTTTAGGTATCCAGTTATTTGCCTTTCCTCCAGCCAAACCCATACCTCATAGATGTAGATACATAGTCTACATGAATACCATCTAGATGAAAATTCATATTACCATCTAGACATTGTATTAATATTCCTTGACCTTAAGATAACAGAAGGAAACCAAAAAAAAGGATCATCAATAGTCACCTACCAATAGTGATAGAGACAGAGTGTGGACCAAACTGATCAAGTTGATGAGACCAAATATTCACAAGATCCTTTGCAGGGAATTGGAGGTCCAATGACTCGGGCGAGGACAAAAGAATGAAGGACGCTTTACAAGGCTTGATCTTACAAAAGCAAGACAAAGAGGCTGCATTAGAAGATTCTAGGACAAAATTTGAAGGTTCCATAGCTTAAGGAAGCATGGTTACCTATCTTGTTGCAGAAGGGATAGATTTGGAAGACTCAAATGAGGGCATGGGTCAATTAGAAATTTCATTTTATTAGTTTTGGGGCCTTTTCTGGATGTTACTTAATTATGAGCCTTTTATTTAATTATGGTTTCCTTTTTAGTTGTTCTTTTAATGGTTTATTTTAGGCCCTATTCATTTAAATTGAATGATTCTCGTTTTGGGTTTTAGGGCTTTTTTTTGGGCTGTTTTAACTATAAAAGCAGCCGCCATTTGGAAAAAAGAGAGTTTATGTTTAATGAAAGTTTATTCAGAAAGCTTTTTCTTTGTTTCCTTTTGTTCTTAATCGAATGAATGGAAATCCGATTTATCAAGGGAGTGGTCAACCTTTTGGCGTCTCAAGATTAGGGTTTTAAGGACTTAGCTTCCTTTTGGTTCTAATCAGATCTCCAAAACATGTTCTTGGCATTGGGAGCAATTCTCTTCCATTGAATTCAAGGGTTTCTAGGGCTGGTCGTCTAGAGGGTCCGTATCAAATAGGAAATTAGGAGATTGAAACATGTATCAGAGTTTAACATGAACAAAATAGAAGCAAGTTATGCTTGAAGAAGAAACCAGCAAGTCTGAAAGCATCAGCATCTAAACTAAAACAAGATAACTGGGAAAAGTAGACACCATAATTGCCAATAACAAAGAAAGGCATCTAACCTTAAAGAGTCCTGCTGGAACCATTCCTCCTGCCCAAAAACTCTTCAAGCTATTGGCACTTTCCCTCACCCAATGATGAAAGTCATCTAACACTCCTATGTTCTCAGTTTTCGATGATGTCTCGGATTGAGAAGCCCTCCAAGAATTAGCAATGGAATCTATACTGGCTTTCCCACCATAGCAAGATGTTTCTTCCATGCCAAAATTAGAAGGTTCTTTCTACCAAAACCTGCAGCTTGGCGAGGTCTGTCAAATTAGGAAATCCACTCGGAGCTCTGCTAAACAAAGTCACCCTCTCCACAAGGTGCAAGAACCTGGCATAGAGTATCAAATCAGAAAGTGATGTTGCCGGCATTATATCGCCATTATTCATCAGTTTTTTCCAAGCGCTATTATTATCAGTCAACGAGTAATAATAGGGAACCTGGAAAATATTAAGGGGATCAAGGAACAACTGTCAGTCAACTTGAAACTTTCAGACCTTATTGATTAGAAGCACCCATTTAATCGCTCAGTGTCTCATGCATTATTATGTTTCAGTCTAGCACAATCTTTATTTGCCACTGTTTGACCTAACTATTGTATGGGTCACAGGGGAGTAGGATCTCAATAGAAGCACCAGCTCATATGCAGAGATCTTCATAATTCTTAGATGAACACTGTTATCTAGGAGACAGATAATCTACTAACCTGCTTTTTTGCATCCATAGAGAAGTAAGCATTAGAGCAAGCCTCAAAGAGTCTATCACAAAGAGAAGCACATATAACTGGAGGTCCAGGCTGAACACCAACACGTGGATCCTGAATGAACACATTCCAATAGTTCCCATAATTGCAGGCATTCAGGCTGGCTTCCCTGTTGAAGCCAGCCTCCTGATGGCCAGCAAAGCAGGATGTGTCTGGGATACATCACAGCATGTCTTTCTGCGAAACACCCTGCAAAGGGTCAGATCTTTGGGTCCTTTGCTGACCTTCTTAGGTGGTTTCCCTTCAGAGGAGAATGGTGGAAAGCGTCCACCTGGAAATTTACATTGTACTTCTAGTTTTGACAAAGATGATTAAGAAACATCTTAACTGTAAAAATTACATTTACTAAACCAATTAATCAGCAAAGGATCATTATTTCAAGACTTATCCTTGAGTCAGAGGCCTTTCTCTCTTTCTTTTTCCTTTCTTTTTCTCTGTGAAACAGTTTTTGTATAGTTTATTACAAGCTGAGTTGAATATCATTTTTAAGTCACTTACCAGAAGTGTTTAGGGAACTAAAACCTTAAAACCTCAAGGATAGAAATAAATATGAATTCACTAATAAAGACAATATTGAAAAGTAAGTTTCAACTCTCCCAAATTTTTCAGCACATATCAGGTTGTAATTGATACAATCTACAATGTCTCAGAAGGCTCTAGAAGCAGAGCACTAGACACATTCAAAATAGGAAACCCACTTTTCTCATTTGCAAGCATAGGAAGAGATGTCTACAAACAGAGTCCCAGCACAAAGACCGATGTAAGTAGGGAACACTTACCAGAGAGCAATGGAACAAGGCAACACTTACCACCAGTGTGTGTTGTCTTTTCCACAACATATCACTTGGAAGTTTGCTAACACCCAAACAAGAAGAATGGGGATAGTCTCTAATTGGTTCAGATCCTTGTTAGTCTCCTTTGAGCCTGCATCGAAAGCAATGTTCATACCTTCTACAATGGCCACAAACGCCTATTGCTATACCCTTAGAAAACATAATTCAACCAATGCTTAACATACGTATATAACACTAATAAACAGAAAAATCAAAGGACATATCCAATCCAACGGAAGCTCATGTGTTCCATGAGAGATTCAGGATCTTGAGAAAAGTAGCAACGTTTTGCAATATCTAGGATTCTAAGGCAGTTATTAAAAGCTGAAGAATTTGATTTTTAGAGAGGCCTAATAAGAGTTAATGGCTCTTTAGATGCATCCAAGCTCAATCTCAATCAATTTTCATTATTTGCTCTTCGAGTGGCTCAGGCATGGATCAGTGAGAGGATACTGTTAGATAAATCAAAATCCACCTGGAATCGATCATAGAGACTATTAAAGACATGATATTCATATTAAATCCAAATCCTATAAGCTTGAGCTTTTAGGAGAGTTAGTCGTTTAACATAGTATCAAAGCTTGGTTTAGAAGGATGTCTTGGTTTTGAGTCACCTCTCTGCAATTTATTCCCCATTTGTTGATTTGAAAGTCCATGGAGGACTCTATTTGGTTTGTTGACTCTCCACGTGCAAGTATACCAGAATTTGCATGTAGGAGGTTGTTAAAGATATAATATTCATATTAAATCAAAATCCTATAAGCTTAAGCTTTTAAAAGAGTTGGTTGACAAATAAATTGTTTTTTCCCTCAAAAAGTCCCAACATTTCGGAACTTTTCAAGACTTACTTTGAGAGGTTTTGCAAGAGATATGGAAAGCATATCTCTCTGCCTAGAGAACTCTTTGAATCTCAAAGAACCTTGAGATAAATTTCTCGTAAAATCATATGCTTTTATGGACACACTGGAGAAATTTTTAGGAAGACGATAGAACCCAGAAACCGTTGTCACTTATGATCAAATGCTGATCCATGGTAGTACGATCTAGTAGCTTCCGTAGTTGAAGCACAATGCTCAGACATTTAATGAATCACTGACAGTGAGTGACATGGAAAAGAATATTTTGGAAGATTCAAGTTGCAGATCTATGGATTAGGATCGGAATCATTGGATGTAGTGATGATAATATTAGAATATCTCCTGTCGCATTTTTTAACAGGCTTCCCTTCCCGGAATGAGGATCCAATGTTTTATCACTTGGGGTCTTTCACCTCAAATAGTACTGTCTTAATTCTTTTCATTTTCCTCATTTTATTTGATTTTTATATTAATTGATTTAGTTCTGATATAATCACAAATTCAAAAAGGCATTCAATATTCTTTTTCTTCTTCTTCTTCTTTTCTTTTTCCTTTTCTTTAAACGAATCAATTATATTAATAGAACCTAACAACAGAGCACAAATCATACACAATGCAAACAAGGGCAATAGGGTAACAACCAAAAAAAAAAAAATCCATGCCTTAATTGGAAACATTCATTCAATTTTAGTCTACCTTCACTCTAAGTTTTAGGGTTCATATACAAATAAACATTAGAAAACCCGTTCAACCCTCAACACCCCTACTCTAATCAATGTCACAATCCATGATGCCAAGAGTATTCACAGGTTGAAAGATTGTTGCTCTTGGACTTTGCACGTTATCCTTGGTCACTTCAGTCCCAACAACTACCTTACATCCTCTCACTTTCATCTTACTCATAATCAACACATAAGCCAACTGAATAAAGAACTCCTCAGAAAGAAATACTTCATCATTCGCTGCCTGTAAAATTTTCTCAAGTACATCTATTAAAGCTTGCTCCATTTGGCATACAATACAAAGCAATGCTATCATGTCGGTACCAATAAAAATGTCCCACACTCTCCAGGACGTATCAAGAGGATAGGGTCATCATCTTTAATCAAACTGCCTGCCTCTTAACGCTTTCACAGCACTAACAGCAATCATGCGACAATACTAACTGTATTATAACCTAATCAATACTTTGAATCCCCACCCAATCCTTCAGCCATTCAGAATCAGATTTGACCCACATCAAAGAACATCGCATATCATAAAACTATTAAAGCCATCTTCTAGTTTCCTACATTAGGTGATTCCTGAAACAGCAAATTAAAATTAAAGTATAGATTCAGAGCTCCATCTCTCACATTTTGGAGGTTCCCATCACATCAAGATAAAAGAAACATGTATGATAAAACTTCAATATTTATGGCCTGATTCTCAACAATGGATGGTTTCAAGATTCACTTAAATCGAAAATATGATTTCTAGACATTCTCAAATTCAAAATATAAGTATTGAATCAAAGCCTACCCCAGAACCCAAGCCCCATCAAAAACATACCATTGAGAAAAACTCAACAAAGAAACAAGCACCTATGATAAAACTCTTCAAAACTGCAGCGTTATTCTCAACAATAGCTGATTTCAAGACTCGCCCAAATCCAATATATGTAATCTAAAACTTACCCAATTTCCAAATCCAAAAATTAAGAACAGAAAAAGCAGAAACCTTCTTGAGATTTGCTATTGTAGTATGTGAAGTCCTCACCCAAAAAAATAAAAAATAAGAAACAAAAGAAAAAACAGAGTTTTACCATAATATAGAACACAGCTGAAGAAACCACAAGATTAAGCATAACGTATGCTAGAATCCTCTATGTTTGCTGGTTTATGGCCTGATTCAAGACTGACCCAAATCCAAGACACAAGTATAGAATCAAAGCCCACTCCCCCAACTCCCCAGACAGAAAACAGAACTCCTAAAAATTATGGCCTGATTCGTAATAATAGACGATTTCAACACTCACCCACATCCAAAATAAGAACCTAAAACTGACCCAATGCATAAATAAGCATAGAACAAAGCACAAAACGTTCTGAGATTTGCTACTGTAGAACATAAAACCCTAACCCATTGAACAAAAAAATACAGAATTAGGCATAGGATGAAAGATACTCACCAGAGGAAAAGAGGATTTGCAGATTAAAGAATGATAGCAGAAACAACACAACTTTCCAATCCATTCTCTTCTTCAAGAACGGGTTTCTACGTACAAAGTCCCTTGGCTTGACTCACTGGGGTCTTTCTCGTGATACAAACAAGACATGATGATACCTGGATAACCCGACTGCGCAGAAACCCATTGCATGATTGGTACCGGGTCGCGTTTCAAAAATGTAATCCACTGTGTTGGATTGGGCCAGGGTTCATAAAACCTAAATTCATAAATATACTAATAGCTAACCGGATTAATGCACAAATATCCCTAGTTTTGGGATGTTTCTAAGAAAAATAATAAAAAACAAAAATAAAAATCTTGAAAAAAGCGTAGTATGAAAATTAATCCTAAGTAAAAATATAGTTTTCCTTCATAAGCTTGACATGTAGGATAAAACTTAAAAATATGGGTTTGATAGTAAAAAAAATTGTGATAAAAGCTATTTAAAATGTGTTTATTGAGGAGACACTTTCAGTTTTGATTTTTAGAAAATGTCTCTTTGAAAACACTTTCACAAGATATAACATTTTAATAATTTAAAAGTGTCTTTTCAAAAGACACTTTCAATTTTTTGAATTTTTAGAAAGTATTTCTTCAAAAGTTCAATATAAATTCTAAATTTTAAAAATTATGAAGGTGTTTCTTCAAAATACAATTTCAGTATATCAACAATTTAGAAAGTGTTCCGTCAAGAGACACTTTTAGTCTAAATTCAAAATTTTCAAAATTATGAAGGTCTATATTTAAGATAGACCTTCAAAAGACACTTTCGTTATAACATCTCATCAATTTAGAAAGTGTTTCGTCAAGAGACACTTTTAGTCTAAATTCAAAATTATGAAGGTGTCACACCCCGACCCCCCCTAACCTAGGGAGATGAAGGGAAGCGAAATTATGCTGAGGATTATTTGCCTTTTTCGGACATTAATTGGACCCGAGTCTTATGGCCAGATAAATATCATTTACAAAGATACAAAATAAAACTACCACCATAGTAGATTATTTCTGATGTTAATATATCTGATCCACGAGTCCCATTTATATATACATATACAAAAACTGTACATTTACATTTACATAATCAGAGTGCAAAACCTAGCAGTATGCGGAAGATCGCGGACATCCTCCTCTGTACCTACATGGATAAAAACCCGTGCTAAGCTTAACGCTTAATAGGAAACATATGCCTTATACGTATACACATGCACTAATACTCATTTATAGTAAGCATATAACAGTAACATATATACAGTAGCAGATATCAGAATTTTTCATGAATTCATATAACAAACTTATACATATGCTTGTCTTATCTTGGACTTATGCTTGTTGAGGATCTCCCTTAGGGTTCTGAGCTTATACTTGTATGCGGAGGTACCGTAGGTAGTACAAGATTATCTTGTATCTGGTGCAGTGGGTGAGGCGCTTATACTTGTCTGGTGCCGTAGGTACATTTAGACGGAAAGGATGTACATTCTTTCTCTTATTAGTTATTAGGACTCTTATCATCTCGGGTGTTTGACCTACCAGACCGGTAATAAAAATCGGCAGGACACAGCACAATAGAGTACCCGAGAGTGCGGTATAATCTTTAGTGCCATAACCTGGCGGGAGTGAGCATTGTGAGGAGGTGTCGTCGCATTAATCGAGAGGGTACCAAAGTACTAAAATGTCTTGAAGCACGCCAGAGTGTAAATGCTAATGAGAAATGCAAAAATGCTATATGTGCCTACCCATGCAGTGCCGTGTCATTCGATATCAGGTCTTAGATAGTCTCTGATTATATGTGTTTAGGCTTACCATCTTATCATGGGCGATACAGTGAGTTTGCAGCCCGGCGATGAGCTAAGTCTAATTTTCCTTTACCTTACAAACATTAATGGACCATTTCATACTTATAAGGTCCTCATTAGTCAATAGACAAGTCGCAAGGTAATGGAAAAACAAAGCAAAAACAAAAACGAAACAAGATTTCCATGCTATGAGCAGTAGCTACATCGCGTGGAAACATCTAGCCTCCCTCTCCTGCCCGCGGCGGCCGTGGACCTCTGTTGCGACATAGGACCTTGAAATTTCAGTTTGTTGATTTCATCCACTATTTCGAAATCCAACCAAAAACCTAAAATAATCCAAGCATCACCGAAGAAACAACTCCCCAGATGTGTTTCTAGCAACCAAAACCAAACATAGAGATTAATTAGGGTTTCCAAACCCAAACTTGAATACTTGTAAGTTAAGTTAACTTCCTAACACGAGCAGTATCCATACATCATAAACAGAATCCATGCTCAAGGGAGGGGATTCATACTCGTCTTATACAAACTAGGGTTTTACCAACTTGACTTTCAACAAATCTAGGGTTATAATTGAATTCCTAACTAAATACTAGAAATGGAATAAACTAATATCCAAAAAACCATGGCCAATCCCATACACAAAATAGTTTAAGTACGCTATGGCTTTCTTTCTGTGCCTTGCACAAAACCTAGCTTTTCTCCCACACTTGCTCTAAAAAAGCTTTTTGGCACAATGTGCCTTTCCAAGACTAAATGTGGTCTTAAATCACTTATTCTCCATAAGGCATTGTTTGGCCACAAAAATGCATTCTTTTGACTTAAGTTTATCCCAAAATGCTTTATAGCTGTATGCTTCCTCTATTTACTACAACTCTCGTGTCGCATTTTAGACATTTATTCTTTATAACTTATGACCCTTAGGTCCTATTTTTCACAAATTTTCAGCTTTACCCCTTTTTCACTTGGGTTAATTCAGGTTTTAAATTTTCTTCATGGCAAAATAATAATTATAGAAATTCAAATTATACCCTCAAAACCTAAACATGTTAGCTTATTTAGGAGTATATTTCGAATTATTCTGAAGGTTTATCTTGAGACACTTTAAACACATTAATAAAATTTTAAAAATTAAATTTCTTTCAATGTGAAAGTGTCTCTTCCAATATAGATCACATGGCAAAACCTAGATTTATGAATATTTCTAAACCAGCACATATTTTGAATATTTTTCTTTTTTACGCCTAAATCATCTAAAAAAGCTAAATTTTGCACATATGTCTTATTTTTGCTACAGCCAAACTTTTTACAGTCACAAGTACCTGACGTTTACTTTTGTATAGTCATGCCCGCTCGCTAGAAAGATTCTACGGATAGCGTCCATTAAAACCTCTATTAAATACCATACAAGTGTTTTCAACTAGGTTGTGTCTTTTATTAATGGGATAGGCATGCGTGACTACAAAAGTAAAAATCATAATTATTTTAGGATTGAAAAAAAAAAAATCAAGGACAAAGTGAGACATACGAGCAAAACTCAGGAGCATTTGTGGACCTTATCCCCGAATTAATGGCATAAATAGTTTCTCAATTTTTAGATTTTTTTATTTTATTTTGATGGTTCTAAACCCTTAATTTTTATTCGATAAATTACCTCCAACGAGGTTAAAGTTGTTAGGAGAATGGGGTGCCCTTTCATATTTCTTTCAAATGTCTCTCAATGTCATCGGATCTACAGGTTTGTGAAATAAAATAAAACTTCTTCAAAGGATAGTTTGTGAAAATGAAGAATCAACGTTGAAATACAAAGAAAACATCTATATTCCGAATTTAAAAAGTATAATGGGTTGCCTTTAGGCCTCACTCAAGCAGTAACATACATTTGAGTCAGAGTTCAAGTCCTATGAAATATAATACTACAATGATGCCAATACTTTATGATGAATGGATGTCAAAAGAAAAAAAAAGTAAAATGCATTCAATAATCAGAGCTAATATTAATAATTTTCATTTCATTTCTCCTTTTATCTTTTTTTTTTGTCAGACCATGAGGTGTCACAGATAGGTTGTATACACCATGATGGGCGTCTTTAAGCCATATTGGAAATGCTCTAACTTTCCGAAGAATTTTTATTTCTCTCTAATTGTGTAAAGAAATTGCCTATATATTTTCTAATTACAAACTTGTCAATTTATACTACTATTGGGTGCCACATTGCCTCTTACAATTGGTTCCTGATCTATCATGGTGATGGACGTCGTGGGGGCGGAATGCGTAGTGGAAGGCACGGTAGTGAAGTTCAAGACAATCCATGTGTCATCCCACATCCTTATCCAACTAAGTCTTCATCCTTTGAGATGACTCGATCTTCACAACTCTATCGGACTAGGTCAATTGATGGGTTGGTTGGTTTTTGGTACTCATGCTTGGTTCTTGCTGTGTCAAGGGTGATGCTAGAAGTAGTGTGGACTAACGCTCTCGTGAAGGTGCCCGATGTGTAAGTGAAAGGTGTTGGGCTCGATACCTAGGGCTCAGGCTCCCGAACCATTCAGGCTTCTCACATGCGATGTATGTAGGATTAGACTTATCCAATTCCACTAGCCACCTAGCATCGGTGTAGGCAAGTGGTGCTGGAGTAGCGCTTTGTGATTTGGTTCCTATGTGATGTTAGTCGCGTTTATTATACTTGATCCATGCTTTGAGTAAATACGGTGGCAACAACGGGTTAGGCTTGAAGATTGTGCGCGGTTGGGTATGGTTGGAGCATTTAGAGCCCCTTTGAATGTCCCACCAACAATGATGAGATTACAGAACCAAATTCCCCATCTCCCCCACCCACGCACACACCACGAGCACACACACACACACACACACACACACACACACACTCCTTTTAGAGTTTCTTGATTACGCCAGTCTTTCTTATTTCATGTGGGATTTAAATTATATAAATAACCAAAGATAAATCTCACATATAAATTAAATTAAATACGGAAGCTAATTAGTTGTACCTCTAGCCATGATTGTTAAAGTTCAAATATAGAAGAATATGAGGGGTCTTTTGGCATCTGGACACTCTATCTTTTAATGGTGCTGGATGATTCTTTCGAATGTGGTAGCCAGGGACTCATCAAATAAATTACCATATATACAAGGAGCCATCACCCTATCTGATTGTTATTAGATAGTGGATCTCACCACTTGTTTCTCCTAGATATGAATTAATGACCACAAAATAGAGCCACTAATAGAGGTTATTCTCTTAGTGCGTTTGGAAAGACAATCAAGCTTGTTCTCTCTCATGGTCCATAAATTCAACATCAATTTAATAAGAAAACAAATATATGAATCATGGCGACAAGTTCTCTAATAATGATATTATTAACCACCATAATATCCACAATGTTTATCCCTTCTAAATATGACTTTTAATCTTTATGAGATAAAACTATGTTTATTCTAGGTCATGACAATCTGATATTTCTCTAATTACAATAAATGAATGTGCACAACTTTATGAAACATCAAGTGAATAAGGTTCATAAGAAAATGGAATATGTACATACAAAGAAAAATTGAGATCTGAAATGGACCCAAGTCCTATATTAGTTACATGATCCTTGAAATTCTTAATTGGCATGCCTTTGGTGAGGATCTCACAGGTCATCAACTAAGTGTGCATGCTCGGTAACCACTTCATGTTCCTTGACACCTCTCGGATGGCCAAGTACTACTTAATAGCCGATGTGTTTACTTGACTCATTTTCATCATTTTTAGCGAGAAAAGCAGGTGAGTTATCCCTGATATAATATTGTGGCCTTTGGATGGAATCAACGACTTTTAGGCCATTAATGAAACTCTTGAGCCAAACACCATGTGAAGTGGCCTCAAGTGGAAGTGGTCGTCAATGTCTGCTTTATGCTCCTCCAAGACACAGCTCCACTTGCTAGCATAAAAAATATAACACCAGTGTGAACTTTTTAAGTCACCCAACGACCATTAATATACTTGTCAAATGGCAATCACCTCAAACAACAGTTTCTTTGTGCATTATAGGTGAAAGCAGGTTGGCCAACTATTTAAGTACATGAGCCATAGCGAGAACGATTTAGCTACATTTATTGACCAGCTTTTGACTAGCCATTTCGGCCACACATGAAGAGGCTAAAATAAGCCAAAAAAAAAAAAATGCTAAAACATGTAATTTATCTAATTTTGTCATTCTTCAAATAAAAAAATAACACCGCAGTGTTTAATAATAGTTAATGCATAAATGATAGGCTTGTTATTATAATAATATTTAAAGTCTTATATAAATGTAAACAAGTAAATAATGCTAAAACATCATTATAATTTATAATCAAAAACTGGCTAATAGCTATTAACAACTAACTACAACCATAATTCTTTCAAAAAAAAGCTACAACCATAATAATTCTAAATTATTAGTACCAACTACAATCAAGTTCAAAGTGTCATGATAACAAATGAAACATCAAATCATAAACATGTCAAAGTTTAATAAACAAGACTAATAAACATGTTCATATTCAAAGTACTAAAAACATAAAGTGACAAATAAATGATATCTTTAAAACTATAAATCCAAAGTTTCAAATGAAATCCACTATGCCCTTAATCTTCATCTTTATCAGTATAATCTCCAACAACATTTGACTCCATATTAGAAAAATGAACATCCTCGATATTGGTTGAGTCATCATCATTACCAATATCATCTATAAATAAAATTAGCATAAGTTAATAAGTAATTGTATAAAAGTAAACTTTCACTATAATTTCTCCAACCAAAGATTAAACACCCAACAAAACAAACAGTAACCAGTGTGTGCATATGAGAGTTTAGACCGTTTCATCAAGTATAGAACTTCTATACTTGCTTAAAACACGAGAGCCAATACTAAAAGCGGATTCTGATGCTACAATAGTTATTGGAATGCTTAATACATCACAATCCATCCTTGCAAAATCACCAAATCTATTGCTTCTATCTTTCCAATAACTCAACACATCAAAATTTCCGAAGAAGGAAATTCTTGCCTCCTCTAAATAAGTCCAGTTGGACTCTCCATTTTGTTAGTTTCTTATGTAATCAAGTTCTTTAAAATCTTATCAAATGACAAATGAATTTTTCATTAAATAACATACACAGTAATAATAATAATAATAATAATAATAAAAGGAGAATATAGATTTCATTAGAACAGCTTACATCATATGTAGAGTAACTTCTCCTTTTCTCCTCACAACAATACTTGGTGAAAGTTTGACTCATGAAGCCATAGAAGTTGATGCACCTTTGTTCTTTATACTCCTCAAAAGGGTGCATAAAAGCCTTCTTTACTCTTTCTAATTTTTCTTCTGACCATTTGAATTAAGTCTTGAATAAGTATACCTAAAGAAATTAAGTTTCTACATTTGGATCAAAGACCTTAAATAAGAACTCATGCTATATTCGCTCCAATACTTATCAAAATTTTCTTTCATTCTACAACACATACTTTGAATCAACAAATCCTCATTTTCCATGTTAGATGTCAAGAGAAGCTCTATCCTTTAAATTTCCCCAAAATACAAATTAGATGTAGGATAAGATGATAGGAAATCAAGTTAGTTGTGTAGCATGGAAATGGCTTGAAATTATTAATGAAATTACTCTTACCTATTCATCATTAGATGGACAGCCTACTTCTCATTTTATCAATAAAACCAAACTATGAAAAGCCAATGATATTTGATTGCACTCTCAAGCATTGTGAAAGTAGAGTTCCATCTAGTAATACAATCTAATCTTAAACCAATTGATGTATCAATTCCACCCGACTTATTCAACATATTGAAAGAATAGAAACTAATCTACTTTCCGATGATCTTACATAGTACTTTACCTATTTTAGCCACAATGTCACTAGCAGCTTTAAACCATCTTGAACAACAAGGTTGAGATATATGCGAGAACATCTAATATGAAAGAACTCTCCATTAAGTAACAAGCTGTTGGCAAGTATAGGTGTTCTTTCAAGATGTTTTGCATGCTATCATTTGAAGATGCATTATTCAAAGTAATAGAAAATATTTTTCTCTCTATTCTCCAATCTTTTAAAAATTGAAGCACCTTTAATGACAAATCATACCCAGTGCGTTGAGGTTGCATGTGAGCAAATGATACAATTTTACTTTTTAACTTCCAATCCTTATCAACATAATGTGTAGTCAAAGAGATAAAACCAATATTGGTGCATGTCGTCCAACAATCAGAAGTCAAACACCCTCTACCATGAATTTAGGCTAATTGTTGTTTCAAATTTTCTTTTTCAATCTCATGTTTCTTCATCACATCATACTTATCTGTTCTTCTTGAAATACTTCACAATCTTCATTAATTTTTTTTTGGTATTTTCGCACTCTCTACTCAACAACGCTAAAAGGTAGATCATGCGCAATAATTAATTCAGACAATATTTCTCGATTCATTTTAGAGTCAAATTTTCTCTTTCTCAACTTCCCTTCACAATCAATTAACATCTCTCCTACATCATGAAATCGAGGTATCATGAACGTTAGGAATATGGCGTGATAGTAAAGAAATTTAATCTATTTTGAGATATTACTCTGACCTTCATTTGCCTTTTTCTTTGCTATCTTTATACCAAAGAAGAATTTTGCAAAGCAATTCCACACATAGGAGTTCAAGTCAACCTTTTGGTTGTCTGTTTGAACAATCTCATCAACATCCAATGTTACTCACAACGGTAGAGATTTTGCAATGTTGGCTTCATCTTGACATCTAGCTAATACTAGTAGTATTTACTCACATTTCCAATACTGAAGTCATAATGTAAAGTCTATAATTAAAACTTGATTGAAACAATTAATAAAACAATATTGGCTTACATAATGAATGAAAAAAAATCTAAAACATAAGTTACATTAGAGGAAAGATTGAATTTCTTGAAAAGAAGAAATGACAATCTATTTCAATGCCATCAAATGTACATGGAATCTATACAAAGCGCTAAAAAATGCGCTTATTGTTAGAGTCCGCAGTGAGCATAGGTTTTGAAACCAAGCTTGCGGTACCAAGTCACAAAATTGAATAACCTCTTTTATGTGTTTTTACCATTATGATAAAAATGAATATTATGATTTTCTTTCTTTCTTTTTTTTTTTTCTTTTGTGCTTTTACCATTATGACAAAATTGAAGATTATGATTTTCTTTCTTTTTTTCCCCTCTTTTTCGGCATTGGCTTGATCAATATATAGGAATGACAAAGTGTGTTGGTTCAACAAACAATAAAATTAGTCCCGTCCACCAAGAGAAGCAATATCTTATAAGCTATATCAAGCCTAGCGGCGAATAGGACTTGAACAATTGATATACAAGTGGGTACAACATCAGGACTATGGCACCATCACTTTGCAAGTAATCATGCCATATCTTCTTGTTGTTACTTTAATTGGTTCAACATGCCATTGTGGTGTCAGATATCTACATCATTATTCTTCCACTATTTACTTGACACCATAATTATTAATTACACATCTTCTTCACATCCACACTTGTACAAGCCACCCATGCTATTGCCACTAATCCTTGTCAACAAGTTATAATTTTTTTTATCAATTGCAACACTTCCTAAAACTATACATATTTTTATAACCTTCATAACCATCTCACAGGATCTTGAAACTCTGTAATGAAACACTAAGTGGCTTTTTGTTAAACATTGCTTTGGTTTTTTTTTTTTTTTTTGTTATCCAGGTCTATGATCAGTATCGGAAGACATTAGGGATCAGTCTTTGGGTGCCACTATGAGGTAAGTGTAATGTCTTCCTCTTGGATCCAAATAATTGGATCTAGCGAAGATGTGTGACTTTTTTTGTTTTGTTTGTTTGTTGATATTTGCAAGAATGCGAAAACTTGTGGCCAGAGGAGATCAACAAAAAGTGGGAGGGAGAATGAAGATAGAGATAAAGAAAAGAAAAGAGAAAAAGAGGAGATCGGTGTTGTGTGGATTTTGACCTTTCCCAGATGGAGTCGGAGATGAGTGTACTTGAGTCTATTTCCAAAATTTGGAAAGATTCATGGAGTCTTGGGTGAAATTTGTCGTCATTGTCGATGTAGTGAAGATGGAAGGAGAATCAAGCCTTGTACATGAAACTAAAAGAAGAATTGAAGAATCGTGTTTCTAGGGATTCAAAAATGGAAAATGGGGGAGTTTTTTTTATATCATTAAAATAAAATGGGCTAATCGGGCTGGTCCAGCATGGGCCGGCTATTGAGCGGACCAAAACACATGTACAAATTTATAACACTATTACCCAAGGACTATTGTCTAATCCTCGGCAATAATGCCATAAAACTTATTGAACTACATCCAATAAATTTATTGTGGATCAAAACACCTATTCAAATTTAAGACTTATTATCCAGGGACTATTGTCTAATCCTTAGTAAATAAACATTAAACTTGAGTGTAGAGTTTCTTTAACTATCATGTTGATTAAGATATTTTTGTAAGAAAACCATTTTAAATTGTGGTTTTGATCGATTATCTTTGCAAGTGCACAGGTGGAAACCAAGTAATAAAATGGATTAAATCGAGATATCGATCCCACGGGAGATCTAAGGAATTTTCAATCAACTACTGACTACTTAAGCTCCATACTATTTTGAACGATAATACGATAAGGGAGATTTTGCTTTAGCTTAGAAAATAATGATATAAAAGAAAAATGATTGAATAACAAAATGAATTGAAGATTGAAATATCAAAATATGATTTAGATTTAACGATTCATCTCTAAAGGAAACATTGAATAATCGGCTATTGCTTGAAGAATCAATTCCCTCTGATGCATCTTTGTAACTTTTGTTTTAAAGACTCACAGGATCTTTAAAACTAGTCCAGGATTAATATAGTGTATTTGGACCTCTCCGTCACCACGAGTTCATCATCTCACCTTACTTTATTTCTCTCGAACACGGAGGGTGAGATAACTACTTTAAATCTAGTAACCTTGATGCAGGTATTTTCTTTCTCAATACTTCATACCCACAACATGGGCTGAGACTGACTCCATGATTTAGTCATTCTGTAGTTTGCACTATCTTTTGGTTCCTCACCCTCAAAATTAGAATAGCTTACTCTTTCCTTGATTAGATCCTTGCTAACACGAATTGGTCAACTGAAGCGTGAATTAGGGAATTGAACTCTCTATATACTTAAATTAATAACTCACTCAACTCATTCTCGATTCTAGTGAGAAGAAGGATTATTGATTTAAATATCACAGGCATTCGTCGTGATATCAGTTCAAATACCTTCCGAAATTGTTTCTTACTCTCGGGAATGCCTTCTCTGTGTCGCAGGAGGGCCTCTGAGTAATTTGTAACAGCCTCGTTATGAGTCTGAGAAATTTGAGGTGGGATCAATTCAAGATACAAGCAAAACCCGGCAAGTCGATTTAACATCGGGGATTCGGCTATAATGAATAAAATCTGCGGGAAGATTATTTACGTGATAGCGTCAATTCGATGTTTGGGCTTCTAAATTCACGATTATACCAGCCCGTTGACTTCTTGATTAAAAATGGAAACCAGCGCCATTGAGCCCAGGTTATTGATCCAAAATTTGTAAAATTCAAACGGGCCGGTAATTTGAAATATAGAAATCACATTTATTAAATCCCTTTCACATTTAGCGTTCAAATCAAATTAGAGCAAATACGAACTGCTCTAATCTATTCAAAATGGAAAGAAAAGCGAAAAAAAAAGAAAAGAAAAGAAAAGAAAAGAAAATAAAAAAATCACAGGAGCCTTGACGGCAGATCCTCTGCTTTCAAGTGAGCAGCATATTGAAGTAGCGGCCATTATTATAGGATCACGAGAAGTTGGGCCTAATTCCAGCTGCATTCTTTGTGGATTCAAATTGTTGGCCCGTATTCTTTGTCGGTGCGACCTCAAATCCCGCTATCGACATCCAACTCGTTTGGCACTTGTTGCAACATTTATCAATAAGTCATGACATTCCTTTGTTTTTCGCCCGAAGCATCTTGTATCGCGACAAGGAATAATCGCTCGCGACATTAGCCATGCCGTGACGCCGATTTCTGTCGCGACATCAACTTTGATCTGCAACTTTGGTAGTAGTTCACGAGAATTGCGACGACAATCTCTTGTCGCGACATCAACTTAAAACTACCAAACTTCAGCTGGCCGTCCACTGGTGGCATCGCGACATCAATCTCTTGTGACATCACTTTATCAGCTCCACAGTTTCCATTTATTAGTTTCGATGTCGACATCGATTCCTTATCCCGCGACGACTCATGTCTTCTGACTTTCAGGCGTGGTTTTACGATGTCAGCGACATCAACCTCTTGTCGCGAACATCAACTTTTGTCTTTCTGAGTTTTGAATTAGTGCGTTCGGTGGCAGCCGACGCCGATCTCTTGTCGCGACATCACTCTATGGCTCCACAGGTTTCAACTGTTCGTTCCTGATGTCGTGACATCGATTCCTTGTCGCGACATCAGCTCATGTCTTTGCAGCTTTCAACTGATGGTTTCGATGCCAGCGACATCAGCTTCTCTTTCTCCGAACATCAACTTTTGTCTTCTGATTTTTGAATTGGTAAGTTCTGATCCGCGACATCAATCTCTTGTCGCGACATCAACTTAAGCTGCAAGCTATGGCGAGCAAGTCTCGTAACCAGCCTCCGATATCTTGTCAGCGACATGATTATGTTTCCTGGAGGCTTCAGCTGGTTGCTTTTGGTGCGGCGTCGGTCATAAGTCTGCAGTTAGTCCTCGATTGCCTAACGCAGTGTCGCGACTGCATCAAATTTCCTTCAAATTTTCCTGATGTCGCGACCTGCATAAATGGACTGTGCAAGCCCAAAACTGCAACATTAGTTACCCAGCTGCTTTCATTTACGCCTGCCATTTATTTTACTCCACGATGCATTTTCTCTTTGCTTTTCTTCTTCTTTCACACTCCACACTTTAATAACAAATTGGTAAGGTTTCTTCATATTTACGCATATTAATTATTCCTTTAGATGAAAATCAAGCGAAAAATGGATTAAAATAGATGACTTTTAAAGCTCATCAGAATTAGCTTATTCGAATTAGGGCCTAATAGATTACAGATTCTATTAGACTACCATATTTGCAGCCCGACCCTCAAAAATTTGCGGGCGAATGGGATTTGGCCATGAACTAATCCATATTCCCAACTCTATTTTCACATCGGCGGCTTAAGTCTTTGTGGCATTTTTGCCAGAAGGTAACGCATCACCTTCTTTGTAGCTTTCCAATGAGTCGACCACGGATTATAAATCCTCTCTAATACTCAAAACCTTAAGAGCGATATTAGATGCAGTACAAACATGCATATGAGACTTCAACGTAGAAGAATATGGAATGTCCTCTTATCATATAGTCAAGATCATTCTTAGACCTTTGGTCAGCTGAACACATTGTCCTTCACTATGGGAGTTGGACTTGGCGCATAATTTTTCATTTGAAATCTGTCTAAGACTTTGTCAATATAGGTCTCTTGAGACAAACCTAAAATGTCTCGAGATCTTTTCCTATGGATCTTAATTATACGTGTATAAGATGCCTCACCATATCCTTCATATCAAAGTTCTTTGAAGAGTTGTTTCACCTTGTATAATGTTCCCACATCATTAGTTGCTAGAAAAACATCATCCACGTATAAAACAAGATGCATATCTTACTCCCACTTGACCTTGCTGGTGTATCTGATTATCATGACATTCTTTTTCAAAATGAAGAGATGACCTCCTGGAACTTTAGATACCACTGTCGGGATGCTTGTTCAAACCATATGGGTTGTAAAGCTTGCAAACTAAAATTGTTCAGGCACTAGAGGAGAATCCTTGAGTTGTTTCATGTAAATCTCTTTATTTGTTATATTCTGAAAAACCAGTTTTCCACATCCATATGTAGCTCGAAGTCAAAATGAGCTCCTAAAGCCATGATTTCTTGAAGAGAATCTTTCTTGGTATGGGAGAAAAGGTCTTCATGTAGTCAATTCCTTATCTTTAAGTGAATCCTTTGGCCACTAGTCTTGCCTCATGTCTCTCATTGCATGGTCTTTTTAGTCTTAAGGCCACCCATCAATAGCTTTTACGCCGTCAAGGTAACCAGCGAGATCGGGCTCTATTAAAGGCTATAGAATCCATCTCCTCTTTCATGGATTCATACCATAATTCAGATTCTTTAGAACTTATGGCTTGTGAAAATGTTTTTGGATCATGTTTGACTCCTATATTGTAATCTGATTCTTGCAAGTACACAACATAATCACTAGGAATAGTTGAATTTATGACACTATTGATCGTAATATTGTTTCTTCATGTGGGACTTGTGTTCCAACCATTTTCTCTTATTCGATTGTTCATCATTTTGTGGTTCCTCAACAACATGATCCATAGGTTCAGAAGTATGTGGAACCTCGATGATTGGTTATCTTATACCTGTTTCTACCTCATGGGTATGTATGACAATTAATATATGATTTGGACTAGGGTCTTGATTCGTGCCACAGTAGGCTGAGCTAAAATCAACAAAATTTATATACACCTAAGTTCCTACTACTGCCCAGTGAGGCCAAATACTGCTTGATATAGTGGTCCTAGAAAATTCGAACAAGGGATAGGTTTTCTGTCTAAATGGTTTGCATCGGGTGCTGAAGGTAAGGCTTTCTATTTGGACTCTTTGGAATTTGTGTTTCAAGCGGTGAGAATAGTTTTAGAAGCGAGGGTATAAAACTTCAAAGTAAAGGTGAAAAAGTTAACTTTGAAGAGTGGAGTCACTAACGGCAAGTTAGAGGCAAACAAGTGTCCTCGGGTTTTATCCTCAGCGTTATGACATGCAGCCTGTAGTCCATGTGGCATAACCGGATCTATCATTAACTTCAGCAAGCCTCACTTATGAAACAACTCTCCTATTTAGTCAATACGGGTAGCATCTGGGTTATGGCCCTATCTTTGTTTGAAAATACAACATTCAATATCATCTCATTTCAATAAGGGCCGTCTAAAGAACAACGGTACATCTATCACTAATTATACTTTGTATTCTACAAAGCATAAGGTATTGAGCGAATCAATAACATTAAATGCTATGCAACCTAATTTGAGAAACCCGACATATAAATATCATTTAAAGGCTCGTAAAGACCATCTAAGAATCACGAATACCTCCTCTCCTTGAATATGCCGCAGCGGATCATAAAGCATGGAAGTATTGGCCACGATAATGACATTCAATGTTATGCAACCATGTTTTTGAGAATATAGTAGCCATAAATACACTACACATGGCTTTTGGCACAGGAGAACCCAGCTGTCATGTGCCCACCACCAAGCACCAGCTCCCTTCCTCTTCAAAAGAGGCTGCTTGAGAGCATCTCTTGAGTTGTCATCCTCAGAAGGGTGTTGCTTGGCCAGAAGAAAACAAGAAGAGAAGGAGAGAAGAGAAAAATAAAACCTAAGCTAAATACAATACTTTATTTACAAAAATGAAAACTTACAAAAATATCTTCTCTCCCCCAAATTGTTGCTAAAATTGTTACTTAGGTTACAAAACAAGAGGGGCTTATATAGGCCACCTCAAGGCATGAAAATACCAAAAACCTATGAGAGTGGCTAGGATTCTGGACAATTAAGTAATACCAAAGTTTGGAATGGTTGCAGTAATTACAAGCATGGCGAGGCATCAATTTTTCGCTAGAGGTGAAGAATTTCATTGATGCGAAATCAGCAGATCCTAGCCCAACAAAATTAAGCAAGGGTGGGCAATTTAAGCTGGCTAAGCGGGAGGAATTCAATAAGCTAAGCGAGGAATTCTTGTGAATGAATCAATTATTTTCGCTAAGGAACGGTGCTATGAAATTTACAAGAATTAGTCTCTTGAAATTTGGCATTTAAGCAGGTTGCAAATTACCGCTAAAGGTTGCAAAATTTTAGCTAAGGTTGCGAAATTTTAGCAATCTTAGCGAAAATTACCCCATAGCTCATGAAATTCACCATTGATGATCCTTCCTTTGCTTTTCATCCTGCCTTCAGCGCATCAGATTTTCTTCCACTTTGCCTTTGTTTTCTCATTGATTCTTGGGTACAGTTGATGCATTTGAGACTTGAATTCCAACTTCATGATTCATCGCTTTGTAGTGAGATTGAACTCAAAGAGTGTGCAAAAGCCTACAAAACAACCAAAAATACCCTGCAAATGGCATAAGTGTTACTAAGAAGACTAGAACACTTCAATTGGCATAAATGACATGATTAGTGTACAAAAATCACTCAAAACCTATCTACTATAGGGTTCAAAATAGCACTTTTTGGGCACTAATCAGGTCTTGACCTTGATAGTGATATCTTTCAGATAAGGTGTCATGAAATTGATCACTCCCATTGACTAAGTCATTCTCGAGAAATTTCGCGTTTCTTGATTCCACAATTCTAGTGGTATGAGAAGGACAATAGAATCTATAACCTTTGGACTTCTTAGCATATCCAATGAAATACCCACTAATAGTGTAACATCCCAAATTATACCCTAATAGTTTATTACATGTTTAGGGTATAATAAAAGTAAAATTTGCATTTTTTTCGGAAATTTAAGTACCAAGGTTAAAATGGTAAAATTCCCGACATTAGGACCAAGGTCATAATTGAAGATGATATGTTATTATAAGAATTAGACAAGATTGATTTATAAATGAGGAGAAAGAAGAAGGACTAAAAATGCAATAATGCAAACTTTAGGCCAAATTCCCTTAAACGAACATGGCCTTCCTAGGATAGGAAAAATATCGATTTGGTAGCTTTGGGAACTAGGCTATGGTGGAAAACCAATTTTGGTTTGCTTGTTCTCCATTTATTCAAGGATCCGCAGAGTTCAAGTAAGAAGAAAGGAAGAAAAGGAAGCTAGGAGGAGATTATAAGAAGATCAAGGTTAGGAAATTAACCTAACTCCCTCTTTGTCTATGTTTGGGTTAGGAAAACCCTAACTCTTCAATACATGTGTATTTTGGTTGGTTTAAGTCAGTTTTGTGGTTGGTTTCGAGTTAGTTTTGTTTTGGTTGAAGGATTTCCCCTGTGATAATGGCCAACCTGAGTCCATTTGCAGTTCACTGGCACCCTATGCCTGAATATAAGGTGCACACCTAGGGTAGAGCTCACTAGGCCGAAAGGTCCTGCTGGGAGTGGACTGAGACCTCTCGAAGTTTTTGCCTACGCCTAGACGAGAGCTACAGTTCTAGTTTTGTTCTTTCTTCAGTTAATTCTAGAATCCGTTACTCTTTTGTTTGGACTTTCAATGGAAGATAATTAGGCATAAAATTGGATTAATTGAGGATCTTATTAAGTGAATGAAAAGGTCCATACAAGTATAAAAGTTATATGAAAAATGCTCTGTGTACCTCATTTGCCTCGACGATCTTCGTTAGGCAAAAGTATTTATTCTCATGGTACTAATGTGATTAAGAACAATATAATAAATTTCGGTAATATATATATATATAACATATATATATAATTGTATGCCTATCGAGAGATTGGATGAATAGGCACGCTTTGTTTAGTACGATCGCATTAATTCCCGCATTATTCTATGATTAATTCTTACGCAGCAGACATCGCCTTTGTTTAGTGCAATGACACTCCTGCTAGTGCTATGACACTTTTGTTACATGGGCAAGCATGTCTATGTTCAGTGCGACGACACTCCTACATTTTTCTATGACACCTCTTGTAATGCAAGGCACATATCTTTGTTCAAGATTATACCTGTATCTTCGTACCAAGTAGCCGTGTCCTCTATTCATTGTTACTGGTCTATACAAGCAAACATTTATATGATAAAAATCTAAATAATGAACAATAAGAAAGCATAAGAAACCAGTTATGTTATGTAATGTACCTACGGGTACCTTATGTACAAGATCTCTGTTCTAAACTCCTACGGGAGATATGAAAATTTCGCTAGTGCACTACGTTATACGAAACTTTGTTATGACCGTTATATGTAAACCTCGATATATGCCTTATGATATATGTATCCTCAGAATGTGGGACTAATTTCAAGTGGTCATATCCGTTATCTATTTCCACTAAGCTTATGTTTAGCACGTTTCATCCGCTAAGAGATCAAGAAGACATCCGGTGCACTCGCATACAATGTGGCCAACACAGCAATGGGGAGTCCACTACGAGGTTTTGATTTTTGGTTTTTAAAATGTAAATGTAAAAGTTTTTGTAATAGTGGAGTTTGTGTAAGTACAAGTAAATAGGGCTCAAGAATATATGTATAGGACATTTTAAACACCACTACGATGGTAGTTTTACAAGCTATATTATGATATTTGGATTTATATTTTGAAATGGGTCCATCAATGTTAGAAAAGCAGGTTAAAGAGTCCTAATCCCGTGTCACGCCCCCTTTCTTCGCCTAGGCGAGGGTAGGGGCGTGACAAATAGTCCTTGGGTCCAGTTTCTTTTCTTATGGATTATAAATCCTCACTTCAGATGGGCATCCCCATATGCGTATATGTCGCAAATTGGGTTTCCAACCTTTAAATAACTCAAATGGTGTCTTTTGGACAACCTTGGTCGGAACACGGTTTAATATATACATTGTCTCCTTTAGTGCCTCAGTCCATAAGAAATGAGGAAGAGAATTGTTACTTCCTCACATACTGCTACAAACCATTGTGTCTGATTTTCTTTCTTCATATTCTGTCTGAGAAACCCAAAACATAAAAATGGTTAGTAAATGTCCCATGTTTCCAAGAACTGAATTTACCTAATCATGTAACCATTTCACATACACTATATACTTCCACTCTAGAAAATTCTATGATTCTTACTGCTTCCTGATTATTTCATTCTCATCAGCCTGAATATCTTTAATGTTCTATAAAGTTTCAATCTTTCTGTCTAAAATTGAAACCACTGGAGATATAACATATCATCACGCTGAAGATAAAGTATTTGATAACTTTCCATAACAAGACAACAAATGTCCATGATTTCAATAAAATAATAACATTCTTGTTAGACCTTTGACTTACATCATTTCCCCACAACCAAAGATGCTCCAAAACAGAAACAGTGAATCTTAAGAACTTTATTTATCAACTTAATTCCTCCTAATAGATGTGTCCAAATTTTCTATGCCATAATATGAGGATTCTTCATTCATAAACACTTTAATGGTTAGATCTAATGAAAGTTATACATTATAATCTCAGAATGTATAGAATAAAAACACAAATAATATAATCACATCTCTGATTTGTGTTGATATGCAAAATCGTATCTTAAATATAGGTAAATCTTGGCAACACTGAAATTTAACAACTTTAGAAAACTAAAGTATGATAGAAGTGTCTTCTTATCTGTTACAAAAACAAAACTGATTTGATACTTAATCAACAAGTCCTATCATTATGTGATCCTGACTTCCCTCCAATGGATGCATGTCATCACCACCACCCTGAGGTCTCTCTCACTCAGAGCATTGGAAACAGATTCAGAATCAGAGTCAATCCATCAAGGCTGCACTCAACATTTGAATTTCATTCATACATACCAATGAAGTAGTAATTTTGTCACTGTACAAATGCCATGATACTTCTTCATAGTCTTCTTTACAAAGAAACCACAGACTTCTTCTGATGCTCGTTAATGTGCCCTGTCTTCCTTCATTTTTACTTTATTCTTCTTACTATTAGACAATGGAAAACATCTTCTCTCCCACTCACTATATAGTCATTTCTCTCTGATACACATATCTTGTCATGACTCGCCAACCCTCTATGCAAATATATAGGACTCTGGTATGTTTGTACTATATAAGATGATAATGTCGAATCAGAAAGACCCCATGAATAGCTTCTTGAACTTTAATCAAGCTCAAGGTCCCATGTATTATGATCACATAATTCTTTCACCAAAGAGTCATGGTGAGAACAACGTTATTATGTATCACTATAGACTTCATGGTCACATCTGATTCACCAATTTGTCTTAATGTCTTTAATCCATCGCCGTCTTAATAACTGTTTGTGATAATAGCGTAAATGTGAGTTTCAATGAACATGACGGAAAAGGGATTAGACCTCTCCATTTTCATACACAACCTTCAATACAGCCTTGTTGGTAGTTGAGATGGCCGGGGGCTCATCTTTTCTAATGGCATAGTCTATATCCATGAAACTTAATTGGAGCAAGATTCTCTCTCTTTCTCTCTCTAGACCTTATAGTTATTTCCCTTAAGTTCAGGAATTTCAAGTCTGATTTCAGAATAAGTCGGGGTTTGAACAATTGTAATTAAAGAAATAAGGTTTTATTAATAATTTTTTTGAGGTCATAACCTTGATGTATGTCTTACCAATGTAAAAACACACTATAGATTAATCTATGAACATATAACTTGCTTGTGGACTAAAGTTCTACTCTATTAGATTCATCTTAAACTTAATTAGAGAATTACCTAGAGACATAGAACTTGCATGTAGGCTAAAGTCCTACTCAATTGTATTTAATCCCTATTATTCCTTATGATAAAACTATTGGAATATGTTCCTATTCTCATTTCATGTGGGTAAATCCGAGAATATAACAATATTTTATCTGAATTTTCAATTAAAAAATCATCTAAATACTTTTCTAAATTAATTAAAATTTTTAACAATAATCTTTCATTGTACAATTTTATTAATAAAGGTGTTGTGGTTAATCTTTAATTAATAAAATTATACAATCACCTAAATAAGATAGAATTATTTTTTTTTTCTTTGGAGCCCCAAGGAGCCCTCAGCCAGAACTGTTGAGGTGCCTGATTGTTACACAGGCCTAGGCCTGATTTTATTAAGAACCTCAGGCCCCATATGTTGTATACACTGGGCTGGTTCTTGTGGCAGGCCTCTCGGGCTTGCTACATGTGACAGACCCTTGTCCCACTTAATTCGGGGAATATTAATCTATATATAGAGAGATACATAGAGGATATAGATGATATATATATATATATATTACTGTTAAAGAGACGAAACAGACAAATTGAAAGTTTATTTTCTAAGACATCCTAAAATATAGAAAATTTTGTGCCTTAATTCAAACATATGAATCCATGATTATCCATTTATATAATCATCCAATTTTTTATTATTTAAAAAATAATAATAAACAATATGTAGAAGAAATGATAATAAAATCAAAAAATAACATGCTCTAGAAACCAGATAGATAATATTTCTTAATTTATCCAGAAAATAAGATCATGAATCCAAATTAATCACCAATCAAAACATGCAATACATAATAGAATAACTTAGACGGTAAGAAATAATGGAAAATAAAATCCATTATTAGGAATTTAAATATCCTAAAAAAATAGACATAAATCCTACAAATTTTCTCCATATCAGACATGATAAATTATAATGAAAATAAATGAGAAAATCTTTTAAACAAGTAGGAGGATAGAGCTTGTGGTTTCATTTACCACATGTGATTTAAATTATATAAATAACAAAAAGATAAATTCACATATAAATTAAATTAAATGTGAAGAATTAATCATACCTTCATCCATGACTAAAGTTCAAATAAAGAATTATGAGGGATCTTATAGCAACTGAGACACCTCTATCTCCTAATGGTGCTAGATGATACTCTTCAAATGTAACCATGACCCATTAGATAATTACTATATAGAGCTACCACCTTATATAGTCGTTATTACAGAGGACTTACTGCTTATTGCACTCCTTAGACGTGAATTAATGGGGTTGACAAAATTGGCCACTAATAAAAGGATTTATTCCTCTTGGCCATTGGAAGACTTAATCATCGCATAATCCTCTCGCGTTCTTTACTCCTGACTTCTTCTACAAGCCATCGTCGTCGGTGATTCCTTCAATGCCCATCGAAGGTCCTGCTACCCTGCTGCTTGTGATTTGTGCGGTATCATGCAGAAGGTACGCTTTGATTTTTAAAGTTTCTCTCTTCCCCTGTTTTTGTTCTTTGCTACCCCTATCGCCTTTAGGTCTAGTTTTCTTCCCAACACTATTTTTGTGCTTTTGCCTTTGGAAGGGGTTTTGTCTGTCTTGAGCCACCGGGGTCGGTCTAGGTCTGTCAATGTCTCCTATTCTTTTTGCCAATTTTTACGTTTTTTTTAGCTTTCTTTTTGTTCTCTTATAGGTTGTTGCTTCCTTTGCGACTAGATGAGTGACCCTAGTGGCCTGGTTTGTGTCTGTATCAGTGATGATAGCACTTGAGGCCACCAATGATAGGGTGTTAATCCTGGTTAGTTTTGTGACTGGGCTAGACAGGATTTGTCTCCTTCTAGCCCTATAGACACCAAACTTAGGGTTATAAAGTGGCTCAAGCCTGTTGGGGAGGCTTGGGCCAACGCATTTTGGAAGAAGTATTATTTCCCTCTGAATGTTTGAATGCTCTTCCCGTCGTCAGGGCCTTAGACAGCAGATTGCACAAAGGTGATAGTGGTGGAATGAACTTCATTTACTAGCCCGAAGTTCATATTAGTGAAGTGATGAGGTTCCCTTTACCTACGCTAGTGCACTAGGTCTTCTATTACACTCGCCTCCATCCCGCTCATACCCATGTGAACATTTATTAGTTCTACTGTATGGGAGTCACAAACTGTTGGTATGATATGTTGTGGATTGGAGAGGCCCTTGGTACATTACACCATGTGAGACACAACTTAGAAAAAATACTACTGTGGCTAATGTTGTCGCTTCCAACTTGTTCTCAACTCACCCATAACTGTTGAATTATCTACAAGGCAATGTTCTACTATTCAATGTCCAGGTTTGCGCTAGAGACCCGATGCTCCCAGAGTTTGGGTTAAACTTGAACTCGGAGTCAGTCAAGTGTTGTAACAAAATGCAAAGGTTTTTTGGTCGGTTTTGATTTCACTTTTAAAATTGCTTGACGTGGCTGCTGGCTCATGTAGACAACGAGGCAGTGGTTGGCAGATAATATCTCTCTACTTCCTATTTCACATCTTGGTGTAGGTTCTAAGCTGTCTGAATTTAAAGAGGGATCAAATATGACGCCCGAGGACATTCAGGAGGTCATCAATAACTGAAGAGTCGGCTCCAAGACATTGCAAGACTAAATTTCAGGATTTAAAATACTGCAAGGGAACGAGTACAAAGTAACTTGATCGAATGGATCAAGGAAGGCATTCGATGGCATGGCAGGGGAAGACTGTGAGTGTATCTCTCTTATTCCTCGACTAACCTAACGCCATTCCATGCCGTATATAAGGGATGCAGAGCACACCAGATCTTAAGTGCACAAATATGTGTCTGCAAAAACTTGTTGTAAGACCAAATGATATATACAAATTTGAACTGGCTACTAAAGACTAACTAGAATCCTGCAGAATAAAGACTAAAAACTTCATTAATACACTATGCACATAAGATTAAATTTAAGATAATCACAACAGAGGATCATCGATTATAATTCTAACTCACACCCTTCCGCATCCCCATAGTCCTACTTGATTTAGCTCCAACAGACAATCCATAATATTGTTACAAATGACCCCACCTTAAGAAAGAAGTAAACACATGCAAAGACTATAATGTCCCAATTATATACTAAAAAGATCCACAACAATTTAAACTACCATCACCTGCATCATAAGTGTAGTCATAACCACAAATCACTGATAAGGACTCATAAGAGTTCAATACGAATATCGAAGATTCTATATATTTTTCACGAATTTAAAAATGTAATGTAGATAAATGTTCAATAACACAAATACGATAGGTGCTTTATTAGAGCACAAATTGTAAGTAGAGATATCGTGTTGATCTAAACATGAAAGCAAGCCCTACTTAACGCCCGGACCTAGGGAATATATTTAAAAACAATAAATCTTAGATGCTAACCCAAGAAGCTGCATAATTTATAAGAAAAATAATGTTTTTACTATCGAACATTTCTTCTCTCAAGACCTCACATCCACTCTGTTGTAAGGTTCCCCGTTTAGAAAACATTTCACAAAAACCCAGCTTTACCCATGTCCAACATTATGTAATTCATACCAACACCCTAACCTAAGATGATTGTTGCCAGGGAGTAACCCGAATTTGTTCTCAACATAGAAATTACACAAGAACTTATCTAGCCATCAGCGCCATAAAAATAATCGTGGAAAATACAATACCCATAAATATCAAAATGGCTATAATTTATACGTAAACAACAATGTAATCGCACTACGTACCCATCATAAACCGCCTTTAGTCTCGACCTCACGGCACCGCGGGAAAATAATAAACCTGCGGGTTACACCCGGCCATGAGCTTTTTACTACTCCTTAACAAACTTTGCCAGCAACTCCCATACTATTTGGCATTAGGCACAAGGTGGAACATCTTAAGGACTTAATTGCTCAAGGGAAGCAAACTATAAGACAAAACTCACTCCTCCTTGAAACTGCATATATTTTTCAGCTTCTTAGTTTATGTTGTGCACCTCTTTTGTGCATCTTTTTCTCACTTCTTTTTCTTCCCTATCCTTATTTCTCATTCTTTTATGTTTTTCAATATTGTACTCCCCCAAACTTGTCCTTTTGTTCAATTTTTGTTGCACTTATCTATAGTTTTGGACAAATTCAGGGTTCTTTGCTACAAGTTCAGATTTTAAGGAAGGGTTATTAGTTTTTCAATGTGGGCTTGATGATAAACATGAATTTAGGCTCAAATAATGTATCAAGGTATATATGCTTATACATATCAAAGGGTAGGCTTTGGAAGGCCTAAACTATTCAAGGACGGCCTAAATCATTTCCATCGCCGTAATGTTTCCAGGATTTTACCCCGAACACACATACAACAAGAAGTCTGCATTGATTATGAGATTGGACTAATACTGTTCAATAAAGATTCCTAACTGCCATAATTAATTTTCAAGGTACTTATGACCAATGTGTTCGCTTTTGAATACTGAATCAGAATGTTCATATTCAAATCTGAATTATGTTCGATTAATATCGACTTATTTCAAATTTTTTTGGGGAATTTTAAAATTTCATTTATTTGTCCTTGACATCACAACTTAAAATATGTTCCAATCATTTAGCTTAATTTCATTATGTGTTTTTGCCTTGTTTATTTAAATGATTGTTGTGCATTGTTTTAACTTTTGGGTGTTTATTTCGATCCAAAGATTTTAGTTCGCTTTCTTTAATTAATCAATGACATAAACAATTCAACAAGTTCTCTCAACTCCAACCAAACAACAATCACGTTTTATCATAATGCAAAAACACCAAAAATCTCAACCAAAGCACAAGTTTATATAGTGTTCAAAAATTTAGTTTTTGTTATTTTTAGGCTTTAGACTTTCTGTTTTAGCATTTTCAACATTGTTTTTTTAGCCTTCTTATCTTTTCATCTCAGCACTTATGCATTCAGTAAAACTGAATTCTCAATTATTCAACAAAGCAACAAAAATTTCCCAATGAATTTTCACTTATCAGACAATTCTAAATTGAAATGAAAGTAAAAAAGAATAAGAAAAGAAAGAGACACTTGTACACAAATTTTCAAACTAATATCCATGTATAAATTGAAATTCATGTACTGGAGACTGAATTATAGAGATATAGTGAGTTCATTTTTTTTTTCTTTGGTATTTAGAGAATTTGGGATTTACAGGTTCGTATTTATAACTAGCATTGGAGGGAGTGAAGTCGTGGATCGGGGGGGTTGTGTCAGTCCGCCAGTCAGTTTCTGCTGAGGGAAGTACTAATTTCGAGTGATAGCATTTTGCCTTATCAGCTCATTCTATCATAACCCAATAGAATTCAAGGCTCTCTATTTCCTACCTCAAGTATCAGACATCTGAAAGGTGTCACATTAACCATATCCATGTGTCATTCACAACTTCTCCTCAAGTTCAGAATGCTCTTCCGTATGAACACACCTTTGATGCTCCTCAGACAAATACCCAAAGGCATTTTCTTTCGAGCAGACTGCCTCCATCTCCTTCCTCTCCCCACCTCCAGATTTTCAACAACTCCCGGTCCCTCTTCAAACAGTTCATTTATAAATGCTTTCTTCCCTCCTCGAACTATAAATTTCAGCCCCTATCTCTCCCAAATTCACTCTCCTCTCTCCACCATCATCTCTTTTCATTGAGGCTTCACTGTTATACCTGCTCTCTTTCTTCTTATTCTCCCCATCTTGGTGGTCATTCCTCCACCCTTAGCTTCCGAGCTGCTCATCTCTACTCATTTCCTCTCTGCTTCCTCTACGCCCAACAATTAATTGGCCGCTTCTCCCGCAGCCTCACTCACGTCACAATCCTTCTTGAGCCGACACCACTTCTTCATTAGTGGGGAGAGAACCGGCCGCTTCCGACAAAGGCCAAACCTCCCATTTCTTCATTGTGGACTCCTTCCCCAGCCGCTTCAATTGCAAGGATTAGTTCTCAAGCACTTCTAACAATTTACTCCTTTTTCTTTTTCTTTTTCTCTTCTCTCACCCTCTCCACCCTTTACTAGACCTTTGGTGATTCCAAGAAGAGGAAATGGAGGCTTCTCAAAATTATTCCTCCTCCTCCGGTTTCACCTAATGTGACACCCTCACACAATGTGAGGAGTAATTGGCGTGGCGTGTGATATTTCTACAAAAATTCTCATTGACATAATCCAGGATGGACTATTCAATGATTCTTCCCACATTTAGATCATAACCCTTGATCAGTGCATAAAAGAGTAGTACACGGTCTTGTCTCACTATTGAGACATGTTTGGAGGGTTTGAGGGCAGAGTTGATGAAATAGAACCAGACTTTATTTACCTCAGTAAGGCCTCCTCTTTGCAGATAGGCATTGGAAATGGTCTTCGTCCTCTACCACTCTCCTCGTCTCCACCACTCGAAATCTCTTCAAGCTCTGGGTTTCTCTAGAGTCGGGCTCATACTTGGAGCGCCTCTACTCCGGCCCTAATCCTAGGAGCCGAGACGACTTTCCCCAAAATAACCCATCTCCCCGACGTGATGTCGTGGCCTTCCCCAGCCAAGGCTGGCACAAAATTCCTCTACCAGTGGACGCTTCCGGGCTCCTTGTGCTAGCTCACTATCTCCCAGCCTCGTCGCTCAATCTCTTCCTTGAATGGTGCTACAAGCTCTCAAAAGCCTTTCTCCTCTACAAACTCCTTGCAATGAGGTGCTCTAGAAAGCATTTAATTCCCTTGTCAGCAGAGTGCTTCAAGGCGCCTTTAATCTCATCTCAAACTCGATTTCTTCAGAACCTCCTCAAGAGCAGCTCTAGTTCTCTGTTCTAATTCTCTCTCTAAGAACCTCCTAACAATATTCTCTACACTCATCTAGGTGAGAGCTTACTTCCATATCATTACTTTAGAGATTTGAAAAGGTTAGTGGCAATAAAAATTCCTAGAGACTACATTTTGATGTTCCAATCTCTTTATGTGTTCCTTTGCCAGGCGGTCCGCCTTTAAGCATGTATGTCGCAACATTGATAAAAAATTTATGACTCCACCTCAATGTCACGACATTGAGATTGTAATGTCGTGACATTTCCTTGATGTCGCAACATTGCCTTGATGTCGTGACATTGAAAACGCTATGTCGCGACATTGCCCTGATGTCGCAATATCAGGTATTGATGTCGAGACATCGCCTCAATGTTATTCTAGGTGTTGCTCTTTTATAAATGAGATGCCGCAACATTGACATGTTGATGTCGCGACATTAGGGGCAATGTTATGGCGATGTCGCGACATTGCAATTGTAATGTCGTGACATTGGGGAACTTTTCGAAGCCGATGTCGCGACATTGCTGTTAATGTCGTGACATTAAGAAGGAATTTTTTTCTTTTTGATTTTTACTTGTTTACCCCATTTTATTCATTTTTGTAAATTCAAACATGCTTGTGAATACTTATCTAACAAAACTTAAGCATCTCAAATCAAGCATGGACAATAAAGACAATTTCTCTATTCAATGCACTTCAAAATTCAGCAAATATTCTTTGTAATGCAGCAATTTTCATTCTAAAAGTTCAACAAAGGAACAATGAAGCTACTATGTAATTTCTAAATCAGAAAATTACACTCCCCCAAACTTAGTATGTGCATCATTTTTAAAGAATAAGTTAGGAATATAGACTCCCCTTTGTAGTCAACTCTGCATAACTAATTTTGGTTGGAAGTGCTTCAAAAATGACTTTCATAACTTCTTGCAGCTTCATTATCCTGAAATTTAACAAAATATGATTACATAAGTTGCAAATAAACTCTAACAAAACTATTCTATCAACTAAACTATTCAAAACACACTGAATTAAACAAAATAAAACTGAGAAATAAAAATGAAAATTGCTTGGGTTACCTCCCAAGTAGCTGCTCAATTTTATGTCTTTAGTTAGACTTTGCTGCAATGTGTTCTCTTTTCAGCAATTCTTTTGATCTATTCAACTGGGACTGTTCTTCATTTGGTCTCCCTTCAAGGTAATGTTTAAGCATTTGACCATTCACTTTAAACTCATCTCCATAATTGTTTTTCAATGTTACTGCTCCAAAAGAGGTAACTGCAACTACTGTGTAAGGACCACTCCATCTTGACTTGAGTTTTCCTAGAAAAGTTTGAGCCTCGATTGCATAAAGAGGATAAGTTCTTCTACTCTGAAATATTTTCTCAAAATCTTCTAATCATGCCACTTCTTGATTTTATCTTTATAGATCCTAGCATTATCATAAGCTTAATTTCTTAGCTCTTCCAGTTCATTCATTTGGAGTAATCTCTTCTCTTTAGCAGCTTGGAAACTACAGTTCAGTTTCTTGAGTGCCCACATAGCCTTATATTCAAGCTCAAGAGGGAGATGACAAGGTTTTCCAAATACTATTCTGTATGGGGACATTCCAATAGGAGATTTATAAGCAGTCTTGTAAGCCCATAATGCATCATCTAATTTTACTGACCAATCTTTCCTCGCCAGGTTGATCAGCCTTCCCAATATACCTTTATCTCCCTATTGAAATTTCTATCGCCTATCTGGATTGAGAGTGATAAGCCAATCCCATAACATGCCGGACTTCATATCTACTCAAAATTTTTGCAAACATTTTGTTTACAAAATGGCTTCCCTCATCACTAATGATTGTCCTTGGGGCTCTAAATCTGCTCAAGATATTTCTTTGAATAAACCCCACAACTATGTTGTCATCATTTCTAGGATAAGCTTTAACTTCCACCGATTTGGATACATAATCTACAGTAAGGAGAATGTATAGATTTCCAAATGATGGTGGGAAAGGTCCTATGAAGTCTATCCCCCATACATCAAAGATATGCACCATCAGATCCGCAGCTGCATCTCATCTATTCTCGCTTATAAGCTGTCATCTTCCGACATCCGCCACAATGTTTCATCCAAATGCATCAGCCGAATAGAGTCACACGAAAACTTGATCGGAGAATTTTTCCGGGTCGTTTCGCTCAGAAAGTCTCCTCCATATGGTGATGCATGACATTTATCCAAAATTTCACCTTGTTCAACTTCTAGTACAAATATTCTTATGATTTGATCTGTCCCTCTTCTAAACAACAATGGGTCATCCCATATATAAACTTTGGCATCACTTCTCAATTTTCTTTTTTGTTTATAGCTGAATTCCTATGGGCATGATTCCATGCTAAATAATTAACAATATCAAAGATACCGTGGTATTTGATTAACACCGAAAAGTCGCTCATTAGGGAAATTTTCTTCTATTTATGTCCCTTTTTCCTCTTCAGTAAGCTTTTCTAATCTTGACAAGTGATCTGCTATCACATTGTCACTCCCCTTCTTATCCTTAATTTCCAAATCAAATTCTTGTAGCAACAACACCCATCTTATCAGTCTTGATTTGACATCTTTCTTTGCCATCAGATATTTGATTGCCAAGCATGATCGCGTATGATAACATGAGATCCTGATGTATGGCCTCGAATCTTTTCACAAGCAAACACCACCGTCGAAAGATTCCTTCGTAGTCGAGCAATTCTTTATGCTTTATTAAAGGTTTTGCTAGCATAGTGCATTTGCTTTGAAAATTTTCGTTTTTGTCTAACATCAAGCCCCATTGCATTAGTCACTAACATCACACATGATTTCAAAATCTTTGTTCTAGTCTAGTGTTGCCATGATGGGAGCTATAACCAATATGGATTTAATTTCTTCAAATGCAAACCTGCATGATTCATCAAAGTCAAATTTGGCATCCTTTTCTAGCAGTCTGCATAATGGTCTTGAAATTTTTAAGAAGTCTTTCATAAATCTTCTGTAAAATCCAATATGTCCCAAAACTTCTATCCCTTTTATCGTAGTAGGCATCGAGTTTCAATCACAGAAACCTCATTGATCAACTTAAGATAGTTGCGTAAATTTTATGCCCTAAGACAATACCTTTGTTACCATGAAATGACATTTTTCCCAATCTCGCAGCTAAATTCTTGTCTCGCATCTCCGTTACGCTCTAAATTTTTACAAGCCTCAAAACTGGATCCATAAACTGAGAAGTCATCCATGAAGACTTCCATAGCCTTCTCCACCAAATCTAAGAAAATAGACATCATATACCTTAGATTACATAAATTCAAATAACATCCCCGCTTAAAGCAAAGGTGCCATAAGGACAAGTAAAGGTAGTTTTCTCCTGATCCTCAAGGGCTATGACAATCTGATTATAACCAGAATATCCATCAAGAAAACATAAATGAGGGTGTCCTACCAACCTATCCAGCATTTGATCGATAAAAGGCAAAGGATAATGATCCCTTCTAGTGGAATTATTCAATTTTCTGTAATCTATGCAGACCCTCCATCCTATCACAGTTCTTGTGTTTGAATCAATTCATTCTTCTCATTTTACCGATCGAGAATCCACCATTCCCTTTGGAACCACATGAATCGGGCTCACCTAAGCATTGCTAAATATTGTTACAATGAACTCGCATCCATTTCATTTCTTTTCACGACTTCTTTCATAATTGATTCATTTTCTCGATGTTCTATTGATGTTTTTGCATTTTCTCCAAGAGGATTTACGATGCATATAGAAGGACCGATTCCTTCACCTTCCACTCGACTCAGCTATGACTTTATACTTTCTAAGAATTTTAACTGCCGCTTCTATAATCGTCAAGTCAACTGCTATAATTACAGGTTGTGCTCTTTCAGCTCCTAGAAGGCATATTTAAGATGTTTAGGTAATTCCTTCATAATTAACCCTTCATAACTTTTTTCTACTTCTTGTCCCTTATCTTCACTACTGCATGGCTTTTCTATACTGTTTTCATTAAGACTAAGTACTATTTCTTTTAATTCAAAACTTGAATTTAGAAATTCAACTTCAAGATCCTCAATATACTGGAAATTCATCTCATTCTCATTCATTGAACTCTAAATCTTACAATCATATTTCGGTTCAGAATTGATGGGAACTACTTGTTCTACAATATTACATCCAACATTATCAAAATTAGGCTGTTTCAAACACTGATTCAAACTGAAGTGTACTTTTTCATCTCCTACCCTAAGAGTGAGCTCTCCTTTCTTGACATCAATCAAGGCTGCTCCAATGACCAGGAAAGGTCTGTCTAGCAGCAGTGGAACTTGTTTATCTTCTTTAATGTCAATTACAACAAAGGCCACAAGGAAAATAAATTTTCCCACCTTGATCTGTACATCTTCTAGGATTCCCTCTAGTTGAGCCATAGTTCTGTCTGCCATCTGAATAGTCATAGTTGTAAGAGTCATCTCCCCCAAACTTAGTCTCTTTACTACAGATAATGGCATCAAGTTGATGCTTGCTCCGGAATCACACAATGCTTTCCATAATTCATAGTCCCCTATAGTGTAGGGAATGGTGAAGTTTCCTGGATTCTGCATTTTCAATGGTAAATTCTTCTGGATCACTATTAATCGTAAGGGCCGACGTGCTCACCACTCTTCTTCATCAAGCTTCCTTTCTCGCTTCAAGATGTCCTTTATGAATCCTGGCATAATAGTAAGCATTTGAGCTAATGCCTCAAAGAAAAGGAATGCCGACTTCTATTTTCGAATGATATTCAAGAATCCAGCAACCGCTCATCCATTTTACTCGCATCCCTATTGAATGGAAATAATAGGCTGGTAGGCTCTTACTCTTTATCTTTTCGCTTTCCTCCCCTTTTCAGCTTTGTCAGTTCTTCGTGACTTTTGATTTCTCCCGAACCTGCTCAAATGATTGCCTCGCCGCCCGCTCGGTTCTCACCGCTCTTATTCTATTCTCTAATTCTCCTCATTACTCTTAAGAATAATTGCCATACAGTCTTTGGGATTCTTCTTGGTGTCACTAGGGAATGAATCCCTAGATTGATTCTACATATTCAGGGCCAATTGCCCTACCTGAGACTCCAGATTCTTCAAAGATGCATTAGTGCTGGCTTGAAACACAGTTGTGTTTGCCTGGAATGCTGCTAGCTCATCAAACTTTTTCTCATGTATATTCAACGGTCTCTTGTTCTCACCCATGAATCTCAACATCTGATCTTCAAAAGACCGACTCCTTTCGCCTCGTTTTCAATCCTCGTCTATTGCCGTCTCGAAACTACGCTGAGCATACTACATCGGAAATTCTCGCGACCGGGTCTTTGACGCTATTGCATTCCACTTCCATATGATAAGTTCTCATGGTTTCTTAATGCCTGCGGTAGTGGGTCGAAGGTCAGGCTCGGGCTTAAAGTTGTAGCCTTGCTTCCATCGACAAACCAAGCTTCCTCCAATCGATGTGGACCCCTCATGAACAAGTCCCCCACGCCTATGCACTTCTCGCTTCCTTCTTCCTCTGGCTCCCACCGCATTTGTCAATGGCTTCTTCTTTCCTCGATCACTCATTTTGCTCATCATGCATCTAACTTCGTCTATCACACATCTTATTCAACTCAATCACACCTCCTCTTATTCCGTCAGCTCCTTGGAAGTCTTGGGATGAGCTCTATATCTCCTCTCGCCAAATCCCCCTCAATAAGTTGGTCAGCCTCTTCAAAGACTCTTCTTTGAATGCTCCACAAGAGGTTGCATCAATGATCCCTTGAAGAGTAGTTCATCGTATATTTATAGTAAATATCCATTCGGTGGATCCGTCAATGCTATGCATCGGACATCTCTTCAAGAATTTTTATACCTCTCCTGCCATCAGACTTTATTCTTCTCCTTGTTTGAAAGATATTATCTCTCTTCTTCTTTCAGATGTGAAGGCTGGTGGGAAAAACCTCTCCATAAAAGCTTCAACCAGCTCCTCCCAGTTGTTGACTGATCCATATGGCAAAGACTAACCAATTGGCTGCTATATCCCTCAATGAGAATGGGAATAGCTATAGCTTGATAACATCTGGACTAACCCCATTTAGCTTTACTGTATTTTCCATCCTCAAGAATCTGCCAAGATGCTCGTAGGGATCCTCACTGGGATGCCTGTGTATTGCTATTGGTCGCACCATGGCGATCGTGAGCAGCCTAACTCAAAGTTATCGCTCAATGGGTGGTTACCTTATAGTTGAGTATTCATTTATGATGCCGCCTCAGAATTCATCCATCATTCTCTCTATCTCTCAGTCTTTTCTCGCCATCGTTCATGGTATATGCCGACGTCCTTCTTGCTCGCTTATAATCGTTTTTCGTCATGGAACTTCTTCGCATTTCTCAAAGTTCTCTCAATTTTAGTGTCCATCGGGTAGCGCTTCGACTGAAGGCCTTCTATGCATATATGAACTACCTAAAATGCAAATACACTGAGATCAAGTGAGATCAATAGACAAATGAAATATATTATGATAAGTTCAATAAAAAGATAAGTAGCTGAATCAGCTACTGCTGTTAAAACTATTTTTTTTTTAAATTTTGTTAAGATTCATATAAAAGAAAAATGTCCAAACTATAAATTCTCTTTTTGGTTGGAATATTGATCTTTAAACTTTATTTCAATCCCCGAAAACGGCGTCAAAAACTTATTGACTGGTTTCCAATAGACCAAAAACTGATCGATTTCTAGTATTGTCACTAAAGAACTATTCACCCCCAAATAACTGAGCCAAAACTTGTTAAGCATCTATGTATATAAAGGCTATTTTCGTGTATGTAATAATTCTCTAATTAAAATGGTTTTGATCTAAACCATCGCAAGTGCAATGTGTCATACAATTAATAAAGTGGATTATAGATTCAAATATCATTCTACGTAGATTGATCGGAAAATCTATAGATCAGGCTTTGACGAGGTATCAAATGATCCACTCGGGGGAAAATGTTTAGTATATAAGAAGGTTAACACTTTGTAAATGTTGGCAACTTAGAAAAAAGTCACAGTATATTCACATCAATATCATTATAGGGTTGTTTCTTCATGTGTTAACATTGTTGACAACGTGAATATTTTTGCATTACGACTACCCCTACTACTCAAGATCCTCACTATTTAAGCCTCTATTTTCCAGGATAGATTTAACTTCTAAAATAAATTGGATGAAAAAAGTAAAGAAATTCTAAAATGCATGGATTAGAGTTCACATCGACCCGAAATAACACTGGAATGAAATCAAGTGTTACGACCGCTTAATTTGCCAAGTTCTAAAGAAAAATACAGTTATGGATATGAACTCTAGAATTGCCTAAGAGCAAGGTAGTGTAGCCCCTGAATGCCTCCCCGACACTACGTATTTCACTTGATGACCATATTCCTAAACCAAGTCAATGGATCTAAAAAGCTACTCAGAGACTTGATCCTCTTAAGATATTAATATTTTCCTTCTTAATACTTAATGTACCCATCTCTTGTGACTCAAACTACTATTACATGTATTGTGAAAATGCAAGCCCTCTCCAAAACAATTGGTACCTCAGCCATCACATCAGCCATCAATTTGACTAAAATGCTCTCTCTTCTTGATTAGAATCTTAGCTAACACGGGATTGAGTTTATTTCACTCAATTGAGGTGAAACCTCTAAAGATTAAACCCTATAGGATCAATAAAGTGATCTTATTCCTCTGTGAACACACTCCATGTCATTACCTAGAGGGAACCTCAAATCAAAGGTTAGATCTTCACTAGTAATGCATCAAAGTGATCTTTAGAATTCATTAGTTCAATGAATATCAGTACAATATACCCCTAACTGCCTACTCTTTGCTCTCAAGTCTTCCATCCCTATGTCACTTAGGGGGATTCCTGGAAATCAGAGCAAAGATACAACTCTTTCTAGGTATAGAAAACTGATATTCCTAAATCACTCAAGTTTTCCTTCATAAAATAGCATTAAAATACCACAAAACAATCAAAACAAGAAATCCTTCCAATAGAGTTTAACCTTCCATATCGATTCATTAATCGATAACAATTATTTGATCAAACAATTTATAAGAATTTGATCAAACTATAAAGAACTCCGTAAAATAATTTCAAAAATTTAATTGTGTTCAATATAACAGCTTTCCATTTGCAATCATCCAACTTCAATCGTACTTAGATAATACTAATTTAAAAGAAGAAAAATTCAGAAAAACTGCAAAGAAATATATACAACAGATAGATCTCATCTTCCAAAAAGCAATAAAATCAGACAAAAAACAGTAGAAGTATTACACTATCTCATATCCCATTTATCGGCCAAAGTTCAAGAATCCACACTGACAGGTGGAGAATCTCTGAATACTCATATATGATGGGGCCCCTCTCAACTTAGTAGACATGTTTTCTGTGCCTGAGGCTCCCAGTCCTGGCATAATATCTATAGTCATGGTTGGGGTCGGTCGTTACAAATGGTACTCAGCCATCCCCCAATCTCATGGGTTTGGTTTTGTCAATCCTCATCTCATGGGACACAACTGAGTGACGCCAGTCCAGAGACTGGGGTGTCACTGATCCCACATCTGATAGTGGAGAAACCCCCCGGCACTGATATTGGTGATGGGCTCCTCCTCTCAACCAGACGATTTGAAGCCAGCAGTGGCCCCTTGCGCCAAAGTCGACAATATCTACGGCTGGGCCAGTCGTTACGGAGGAACTTTGGCACCATATATAAGTGGGCTCCTCTCAACCTAGTAGACGCGTTTTAAAGCCGTCAGGGCCCCTTGGGCCCAAAGAGGACAAGACCCACATGGTCAGCCGACGTTACAAATGGTATCAGAGCCGATCCCCGACCCCGATGGGGTTTGCTCTGCTTATTCCCGCAATCCCATGGGACACAACGAGGCCGTGGCCCACGGGGGCAGGCCGGCTTCAAGATCCCACACGTATAGTGTGGGAGAAACTTCAGCAGACTACAGGGCACAGCCCTCTCAACCTAGCAGACGCTGCTTGGGAAGCCATGAGGGCCCCTTAGGCCCGGCGATAATATCTACATGGTCGGGCTCTGCCATAAATGTCACATCCCACATCAGATAGGGGAGGAACTTCCTAGCACTATATAAGTATGGGCTCATCTCAACCTAGTAGATGCTTTTTAAAGCCGTGGGAGGCCTCGGGTTCGGCTGACAATATCTACATGGTCGGGGCCGGTCACATAAATGGTATCAGCCGATCCCGACCTCGATGTGGGGTTTGTTTCGCTCTGGGCCCCGCAATTCTATGTGGACACAACGAGGACGCCAGGTCTCGCATGGGGTTTGTCACATCCCACACCTGACAGTGGGGAGGAAACTTCCCCGGCACTATATAAGTATGGGCCCTCAACCTAGTAGGACGCTGTAAAGCCGGAGGGCCCTCGGGTCCTGCCTGGCGCCATCTACATGGTCAAGCCTCTGGCCGTTACAACTCAAGTCTTGGGCCTTAGAAATTAGGCGAGTATCATGACTTTCGAAAGCCAAAGAAAATCCCGCCTAAGGCACGCGTCATGGCAATGTCGCGATATTGTCACGACATCGAAACTGCTACGTAGTGGGTTGAATCTGAAGTCGCAACATTGAAAGTTTTCTTAGGCAATTCTAAATTATGAGTGACCAGTCAATTTCGTGGTGATGTCGCGACATTGAAGATATGATGTTTCAACCTTTGCTGCCTAGATATGATGTCGCGACATTGAGTTGTGATGTCTCGACATTGCAATGTTACTGTTGTTCTATTCGGCGTCGGACATTGCCGTTGAGCATCAGAATCCATTGTGATGTCGTGATCAATGTCGCATTGTCAGCGACATCGCATCTCGCGTCGTTGCGGTTGAATCTCTAGCAGAAGACATCGAAACCCGTGTGACCATTCTCTTTGGGGGATGTCCATGCAATGTCGTATGCATGTCACAGATTGCCGGCCGTGGTTTTACTCGTCGCAATGTTTTAGTTGATGTCGCCGGCTATCAAGCCCCGATGTTGCTAATGCCGAGTGTCATGTTACCACATTGAATTCGATGTCGTGACATTACAAATGTGATGTTCCATTTTAGCCTCGGTTGTTCGGGATCCGATGTCGCGACATTGACTATTTGATGTTGCTCACTACCGAGGTCAGGTCTCCGATTTCAACATTGCTTTATGATGTCGCAACATCACTTGTTCTCCCTCCTCATGCCCTTAGCCACGCTCGACATGGACCGCTTCTTCCGCACATTTTAGTCGATGTCGCGACATCGAGTCAGCCTTACAAACTTCTTTGCTCAATGTCATGACATTAAGCTCATGTTGCACACATTCTCCACGCTGCTTCGACATTACTTCTTCCGATGCTGCGACATTTCCGCTTTATTGTTTCGCTTGCTTTTCATCGCTACGTTTTTTTCTTCAAATTTCTACAAAACATTAGTCTGAGTGAAGATTCTATAATTTTACATTAAATCGACAATTTTTAAGCTTTGAAATATGAATGAAAAATGGGCTTAAAAATATATTAGTTTTAGACTCATCAGTATTTTTGAAATGTTTTAATTTTTGGAAGTCAAACGAAGCTTTATTAGAAGTGGCAGAGAGATGAGACAGTTATTTACACACGTGGAATTTTCTTGAGAAACAAGACTCAATAATGGGAACATGGATGAAATCCTTGAGGAATAAGCCTCTCTAAAGGAGACGTTGATGAATTCTTGAGGAACAAACTTCCTTAATGAAAGAAGTGGGCACATCTTCAAGAATCGAGGTGAGTGGAAAATGAAGACTTGGGTAGCAAGTCAAGATGTCTATAGAAGGAGTATAAACTATAAAGGGAGCAGAAATATGTACAAAAAAAAAAAAACAAAAGACAATCAATCATTCAATAACTCAACAAATCAATTGACTCAATGTCAATCTACTTCAGCCAATCCTAACTTTTCAAGCAGCTTTCTTTAGTGTCAGCATTCTATTTCCTAGTTTTAGCTAAGTTTATGTCAAATTTCTAGCACAATTTTATTTCATTCTTGCACAGTGAAATTCAATATTTTCTTTAGCAATTCCAACATTCTATTTCCAAGTTCTATTCAAGTTATATCAATTTTCCAGCATAATATTATTTTCACAGTGAAATCCAATGTTTACTTCATCAATTCCAAGTTTAATTCAAGTATGTCAATTTTCTTCTAGCAATGTGTTATTTCATTCCCTTCTTTTAGAAATCTAACATTTTTCTTCAACATTTAATTCCGCTATTTCCATCCAGATGGCATTTTCTACTTTGACTACGGGAGTCAGCCAAAGAAACCAAGAAGCCTACATACGATTTAGAAGTTTGATCTACCAAATGCATTCTATTTTGAAACACTTTAATTTCGCACGCCCGCATGTCGAATTTTCAGAGGCCTGCAGGAATTCAAAAATCACCACAACATATTTTCGCATGGATTCTAAGTGGACACATCTTTGTGAAACATCACTTAATGGATTCATTCTTTTCAGGAAGATGCCACCAAAGTTAAGAAGTAAATTTGTTTTGAAGTCTCAGACTTTAATACTAGTGTCAGAAGCACATGAAGACTCGCTCAATCCACAAGGAACAATGCGAGAGGAATACAACAGATTTTCTCCAAGAAGAATATGCATAAGACAACCCATATAGATAGGAAGCAGGCATAGGTAATGTAAATGGTGATGATACTCATGTTCCTACTGCTGCTAAGTTTCAAGCTATGATCGATGATCTACAGAGATTGAACGCATTGGTTTAACAACGTTTTAATGAAAGAATGACTGCTCAAGCAAAGGCTGAGTTTAAACAACTAAAATTTCTAGTTGAGAAAACTAAAGCCATGTCTAAGTATGCACAAGCTGTGATAGATGCAATTGATGAAAAGGCCATAACAACATCCGAGCGAGCTAAGGTCACTGCAGCAAAGCGAGAAGAACAATCTCAATCACAAGGGACTATCCTGAAGGTAATCCCAAGGATTATTGGACAACAAAGGCCAGAAGTTGCTTCTCGATTTACAAGGCAACTATCCAATGAGCTCCGAAGACAACTATCTATTGAGCTCGAGGCAATCGATGAGTCTTAAACTCATCTATTTTAATCCTACTTTTCCTATGTTGCAATAATTTCAAATCTATTTCAGATGCCAAATTATGGAACATTCACCAACTTTCAGGTTTTGTGTGTTAATTGAAAAATTGAGATAAAATGCTTAAAGAAGCTTAAAAAATGGAAATCGCAGTTAGCTTCATTGCGATATAGTTTTTGTATGTTAGACGCACTCTAAGTAAGCCAAAAGAACTATGTCATAGCCAAGAATTTATATGTCGTAACAAAGTCCGTGATAAACTTCAGTAAAAATAGGAATCTTTGTCGCGACTAAAGAGTTCTATGTAGCGACATTGTACAAAAGAAGAATGAAAAGAAGATCAGGAATGACATTCCTTAACTCGGCCAGATAATGATCAAGGCAAGAGAGTAAAGGAGCTGTGGTCGCGACTGCTTCCTATCGCAACATAAAAAACTGAAGACTAACAGATAGACTCTATCGCGACAAAAGACAATTTTGTTGCGATAGAAAATACTAAGAATACAACACAAGTCAACTGAGACAAGTGTTTGTATGTTGCAACAAAGTTTTCAAAACCAAGCCAGCTCAAGGAGGAATTTCTATTGCAACAAAGAAAATCATGTCACGACATAACATTCATAATTCACAACTAAGAGCAACAAAATCTCTGTCGGCAACAAAGATTATTTCTATCACGCATGTCAGCTACGAAGAAGGTGAATTTCACGTTTACAAGGAGTTGTTAAAGATAAAAGAATGGCGACAGTTGTTCCCGTTGCGACATAGTAAAGAATTGAAGGCGTAATCTTTATCGCGAGAGAAATTTATGTCGCGAAAATAAAAGCTATGGAATGATAATTATGTTCGACAATAAAAATTAGGTCGCGATGTATATAGAAGGAGAACTAAGATTAGCTAAGTCAAGCATGTCGCAACAAAGATTTCTATGTCGCGACAAACAACTCAATAAGCGATAAGAATCAGAGAAGAAAAGTCTGTCACGACGAAGGAGTTTCCTATCGCGATAGAAATTGCTAAGGACTCAAAGAAACTCACAATACAGAGAAAACCCCAATCGCTTGCAGGATTGACAAAATAAAGGAAAACGTTTGTCGCGACAAGGAAAATTATGCGTCGCGATGCATCCGTAAGGGTATGACATGAGAAGTCGGGTTGCAACAGTTTCTAATGGTCGCGACACAATACATTCCTATTGCGACAAGAACAAGACTGCTACACCAAAATTATGTCGTGACATTATCAAAGTCTATCGCTATAGAATCTAAGAAAGAGCTTAGAGAACAGGCTGCGATAGAAGACTACATGCTACGACAAAGGCCAACGACAAAGACTGAAAACTTTGTCGCGATAGAACTTTCTATGTCGCGACATCGTGACCAATTTGGGCTAGAATTTTGGGGATCCACAACGCAATTAATGAAGTGCGTCCAACATTAAGAAGTCTATAAATAAACGCATCTAAGGTACTGTGCGCAACTTCCGCAACTCCGTGATCGCCCTCAGAAGCCAAGACTCTCAGATATTTTTTATTTTATTTTTCTTTATTTTCTTTTAGTAGAGTTAGTTTTACAGAGTTTCAATGTAGATTTTAGTTAGTATTCTTTTAGATTTATGGATTTGGGTATTGGAATTGAAGTGCAGCTTCGAGTTGGAATTTATTTATAAAATCATCTTTCTCATTACTGTTTGATTTAAATGGAGGATAGAAAGTTTCTGGAGTTCATTTATTTCGCCGCTTATGATTTTAAAGGAATTTTCCTAATCAATTAGTCACTTATAAGGAGGAACTAGCTTTCAAAAGTTGAGCTCTAGAAATCGTCAATGATGATAGTCATTTTTATTCACAAGGTGGAAGAATGTCTTAATTAGAATCTTAGACTTATTCATCAGATTGCTTTTTAATTTATTTGTTCCTAGTACTAGTACCGTGTACCTAAGCAAGGTTCTGTATCTTACTCTGATTTCCAAAAGGTCCTTTGCGTGACATAGAAATGGAGAATCCTAAGAGTATAGAGTTGTTCTTTGTGGGTATGGTAGAGTAATACTAAGGAACTAATGAACTCTGATAGGCTACTCAAATAGATCACCAACTTACTCGTAATTTGAGGATAGTTGAATGAAGTATCAGTTTAATTACTCAGAGGTCTCTTCTCTTTCTGCTGAATTGATTATGATCCCGTGTTAGCAAATATCTAATCAAGGGATGGAAATTTTCATCATAAATGAAGGATGAGGCGTCAATCTAATTGGAGAAGGCTTGCAATGTCCTGTCTATGGGGGCAAAAATTCTCCAGTCCTAAGATCTGGGTATGAAGTACTGGAAAGGAAAAATACTTAAATCTTAGAAAGAGGGTTATAAATTACAAGTAACTGATTAGAATCATGTCTCAAACAGTTATAACTTTATAATCAGTGAAAGTAGTTAAGAGAAATCCAAACTATAACATCATGCACTTTGACAAACTCAATTTTCCAATTTATGGCTAAGCTATGAATCGATAAGATGTAGAAATTAATTATTACTCATTTGACTCCATATCCAATTTAATTGTCCCACTCGCAATTCCTAAACTCCATTTTTTTATTAAAAATTACTTTCATGAATATTAAAGAATTGAATCTAGGATTAAAATTCTTTTTAGTCATTTCATCATCATAACAGTAGAGTTCAAATAGTAATGATCTTGAGTAGTTGGGGTATTTAGTCTTTTTATTTATCATCATTCCTCGTGGGAACGATATCTAGACTTTAAATATCCACTTTTATTTCTTGTACGACCTATGCACTTGCAATAACCAAGACCAACTCAAATTTTAATGAATACATTTTACAAAATGAGCAATTCAATCTTTTCATCTACACAAGCATTCTAACAAGCTATGGTTGCTGTGTTTAGGACTTAATAGTTCTTGAGTGACAAGACTGTGGTTTGGCATACACAAATTCCATCATACAATTTGGTTTGTAACAAGTTTTTGGCACCGTTGTCGGGGATTAGCTAATAATCCTTTGGTAATAGTAAGAGCATTTGTATATATATATATATATATATATATATATATATATATATATATATATATATATATATATATATATATATATATAATATGGTCTTAATAAGTTTTTGGCGCCATTGGCCAGGATAGAATGATGAATTTAAAGATCAATAGTCTAACAAAAAAGGGATTTACTAATTTAGACATTTTTCTTTGTTATTACAAATTTAAGAAAATCACAAAAACAGTTTTAATGGTAGTAGTTGAAGAAGCTACTGAAAATTTTCTATGAGCTTAAATAAAGATAACTGTCTCCCACATAATTCATTTGATCTTAGTGTGGCCAATATAGTCAAACTCAATGGGGGCGAGACCGTATGATCATCGTAGCTCTTCCTCTTCACCGAGAGATGTATAAAGAACTTGGTTTGACCTAATGCTACCTGTGATCAAAGGAACAACCAGGAAGAGTTAGTGAAGCCTGCAAGGAGCATGTTTTTTCCTCCAATTCTCCTAACTTCGAGAGCAGGAGAAATAATTGGTTCTCTGCTGTAAGACGAGTCTCTACAATGCTGAAAGATGTTAGACTATTAAAAAGTTACTTATGCATGGAATGTATCTTACCACTCGTATGGATATATTATATCATGCTATGAATTATGCTTCCAAGGGTATAATTGATGCATCCTGCTATGGGGCTTTTAAGATAAGAAGTGTAGAGGAGGCAAGGAAACTAATTGAAGACCTTGCCAAATGCAATTACAAGGCTCCATTTAAGCTTCAGGGAGCAGTAGTAGACTGAAAGGAAGTGGTTTGATTGAGCTGAACCGAATGATTGCCATATAAGCAAAGCTGGATGTAGTGATGAACAAATTAGGAAGCAAAGAGAGAAGAATGCATACTGCACATGAAGTGGGAGCAGGGATGAAGGAGGAAAGAAGAAAGAATGTCAAAAAGGACCAAACCATTAAGGTTCTTACCAGTCGAGGAGGCACAAGATTCGAATGCAACAGAGCTACACTTTCAAGCCAACCCCAACCTCGCCCACTCATTACACACCACTCAGAAACCATGAGAATTTCTCATATGGCAGGAGCATAATGTGGCCCCAAACCCGACATAATTGGGATTCATCGTTCATGCTCAGCCCAAGTTCCAAGAACAGCAACAACAGAGGGACAATAGAGGAGAATATTAGGGTCATTAAAGGACTTAATCATTTGAAGATCAGATGCTGCATTTCATGTCATAAAACAAGAGAATTTTGAATTTTCATGAGAAAAGATTTTCTAAACTGGAAAATTTCCAAGCAAACATAATTGTGTTTCAGACAAATACTAATGCTTAATTGAGGAACTTGGAAACTTAATTTGGGTAGTTAGCCCTTTCCTTGCAAAACCAATCAAGGAATGCATTTCCCAGTAGTACAAAGACAAATCCAAAAGATTTCGCACTCACGATCGAGAGGTGAGCAATGAATTAAAAGGAAACAAGAAGATGTAGGAGATGAAACAGACGTTGGAAAGAATGAGGAAGAACAATGTACCAGAGGAGCAGTATGAGATGTCAAAATGAAGAATTTATCATAAATGTCTAAGCTAAAGACAATAAACTAAGCAGCTTCTTGGGGAGGCAACCCAAGCATAAATTTTTTTATTTTTTTTAGTTAGATTAATGTTGTTAGATTTTGTGTGTTTGATTTTCCAATTTTAATTATGTTAGAAGTTTTATATTTTTTAGTGGTTGTTAATTTTTCAGGACAATGAAGTTATATTAAAGATGAATTTTATTATGAAGCACACTGTCCCAAACCGAAATATTAGTAAAATAGCCAAGGCGGGGAGCACTTCATTTCCTAAATTTGTTTTAATGATACGTATAATTGAAGTTCGGGGAATATGATTTATTTTAGTTATATTCTAAACATCATTTTTTCTAATTTTCTTTGAATAAAGAAATGAAATAATATTATTGTTCATACTTGAATTGAGGGTTTGATTAAATGAGTCTTCACAAGTATATTCGGGGAGGTATGAGGAATACACCTTTGCTTTCTGGAAGTGTCTGATTGAAAAATAGATGATGCAATTAAATTAAAGTTCAATGTCAGAAATAATTTCCGTGTCGTGAACATAATCGATTTTGGACTCAAATTGAAAAGGACATTGGTCACGCATAGATTTTTCATTGTCGCGACATAGATTGAAAATGAGCATCGAATAATGTGTCGCAACATTTCTTGCAATGTTGCGAATTTGATCGACCTTGTCCACAGTATCATGTAAACCATGTCAATTATTTTTGAATGTTGCGACATAGTAGTAAAAGTGGAATAAACCCTAGGTCATTTGTTGTCGTGACATTTAATGAAGGCATAATAAAACAGTTGGCTTATAAATAGAAAATTTTTGAAAACTGAAAGGCCAACTTTCTCATAAACGATCAATCCTCTCAACTTCCTTACTCCAATCTCTCTCATCTTGCCTTCTAAAACCCTAGAGTTCCAAAACCCTATCCCGACCATAACCGGAAATGGCCTCACCTCGCGCCTAACTAACGAGGCGGTGGAAGCATACTACGTAAATAGAGGAAGAGACCTGCTCAAGAAACTCAAT
>JAEQBH010000839.1:0-118517 GCA_016808115.1 Tetrastigma voinierianum | reverse complement strand
GTCAATCCCAAAACATTCATACTAATATATTCACATGCATATATATTAACATAATTAAATCACATAAATCATGCATAAATTTTCATCATCAATACACCAAAATTAGCTCATAATGGGCTAATTAACAAACACAATTCATTTTGAATCACTTAATACACATTTTCACACCAAAAATTTATATGCTGATTATTCTATATGAATAAGAACTGCCACTGTTTACCAATCATACAATAGGAATTTTCTCCACTCTGCCAAAGCTTTTCTGAGATCAAATGTACTACTAAAACAAGCCTCTCGTAACATTCCTAATCCATTTATACGGCTCTTAGCCAAAGATTAACGCAAGTAGGAAAAGATCCCTACCTCTTGATTTGCTCAACTCCACCAACCTGTCCATGCGTAGCCCCTCGCCACGTAGAACACTCTTTACTTGTTCGCCGAGAACCGACGGCCCGACGCAATAAAATCTAGAGAGAAGGCACACTTTCTAGAAATCAAAACCCACACTTTCTGCACCTTTGTTTCAGCACCGCACGTTTTGTGCTCATTTGGAGAAGATGAACACTGCTTCATCTTATCCTTATTCTCATTAACAATTTTAATAATTCCCATCATGTCCCATTTTTTCACTGTTATTTTGACAATGCACTATCTGAGTCTCATTTTTATTTATCTCTTGTCGGCGCAACATGTGTCACATGAGTACATGGTAGGTGATTTTTGTCACATCACATGTCTCTCGAACCCGCTTTTATGGCACCCACACCTGTCACTAGAAAATGAAATTCGACTGTCTGCATTCGACGAAATTCGACAGGGTAGCTAGATTTCATGAGACAATTCCAAATCTGAAACTGCTTTCACATCCAAGATCTAGAAAATTTTTAAATTTTTACTGAAATTACGATTTTGCCATTTTTCAAAAAAATTGGAATTTTCTCGGGTTTTACAAAACCATTGATTTAGTTTTTTTTCTTCCAAATCTCATTATAACTCAACAAGTAAACTTCTAAGATAACATAATCACCAAATTCAAATAACATATATTGCTTGAGATTATCAGCATAACTCTTATGTGTATTTTGGGTTTCTTCTAAATTCTATTCAATCAGGGCTATCCTCTCAGTAGTCAATTACACAAGTTCAAGTCTTAATTTTTTTTTTCTCCAATATGATCATAACACATAGGATATCATAAACTTCCACCATAAACCTCTCTAAAGTTATCATCTCATTGCTAGCTTAACTATTTTACAAGGAAATTTAACCAAAGGGTAAAGACACATCCTGATTACTTTTCAAGTCCAAAACACAATCTCTCAATAAATATTTCCAACTTGCAATTACTTCCCTCAATTAGTCATCAGCCTAAGTATGAAAAGCTAATATCAAAACTCAACTTAATGCTTAGATTTTTTTTTTCTTTTTAGACGAAGTCAAAATCTAGAAATAAAATAAGAATTCTTATTACATACTATAGAATCGAACATTTCATACATTCTTAAAATCTCCCTAATACCGAGAAGCTAGTCTAATAGAAAATTATTAGACTTTATCCATAAACAAACCATCACAATGAAACATTATCATCAACTAAGGTTCTTGGTAACCTTATCACAAAATCCATGGTAATAAGTTTCCACACTCATTTAGAAATACAAAGTAATTTCAAAACTCTATTAACTCTTTGATGTAAGCCCACAGGCTAAACATACTAAACCCATAGAATGTAAATAATAAAATATCATACGCATATATGACCATCAAAATTCTACCTTAAATATTTATACTTCTTTGCATCATTTTAGGTGGATATGTTTAAAGTAATAAACTTCCTTCAAAATTTTATGTTCCATTGTTTTAGAAGAGATTAAATCTAATCCTAAATTTCAAGATCTCATCATATGATTAAAACACAATTAATTGTTCAAGAGTTCAACTAGTTTCGTATAATTCTCAGAGGTTTCAATTTCCAAACAAGTTTGCTGCACTATGATGCTCAACATAAAACCCAATCCAAAAGTATGACCTGAACTTCTAAACATCTCAAACATATAATAATCATTTGTTACAACCTCTAAAAAATTACAATGAATCAATTACTTGCTTAAGACATTCTCAACCACAAGCATAAATCACATTTTATTAGTACTTCCAAATAATGCGTTGTCATGATCCTTAAGTAATCGTGATCAATATCCTTAAGTAATTGTTTAAAATCTTAGAAACAAGGATATAAAACTCATAATCTATTAATATCTCATAAATTTTGGCAGCATGGATGCATATTATGACTAGCAGATACAACATATAATTCGACATGCATTTGCTTATTTTGCATCCTTCTGATTTAGGATAGGGGTCTTCATCATCATCATAGTAGCTAAAGAGATCGGTACCGATATGCCAAAGGAGGATGCTGTGATCGAATTCTACATCAACTACACTCCAACCAAGTTTTCTACTAATAGAATCCCCCTTTTTTGTAATCACATAATCACCTCTATGTTTGAGTAGCTTCTTCAGATCCCTGCGGACATCGGTTGTCATCTCGAGAAGGAAGCCGAGAGATAGCCCTCTCCATGTCATCCATTAATTTCTCCCAAGTCATATCGCAATTTCCAAAAATTTAAGTTTTGTCAAAGAAGCTGTTAACCTCATGATCGAACTTGGTTTTGTCTCTGAGGTAAGAATCGATTAAGTTGTTCTGTGCCATGCTTCTAGACCATCTCTTGCCACTCGTCGATGATGGAAAGGAGGTAATGGCTCGGTGAATCCAATTAGTCAGCAGGGTATACTTTCTCTGCTGCTGCATAACCAGATAATGCTCCAGTCTGGACAAAATCAACATCACAATAGCGTAGAATCTCGAGAAAATAGCCCAAAGAGTAACGTGTAAGTAATGTTGATGTCAACATTTGAGAACTCATGCATCTCGGGATGAAGAAGCTGGAAGGCCACTAAGGTAGAAATAATAATAAGAAGCTGACAGTTCGAGAAGAATGCCTAGTGGAGAATAAACCGCAACAGCCTTGGCGTAGAGCACATCATAAATAGCTAAGCTCCGCCTCGACCACTTTGAATGCCTCTTCTGATGACACATACCTGATGATGCCCTCACTCCTCTGTTGGTCATCCAAGCTGAGGATGAGGCCCGCATATAGATGTCTCAATTGCATCTTGAATAACAAGTAAGCCTCATTAATATATTTTCTACCCAAAATTAATGTGTAGCTATGATCAATGTTGACAATAGGTTTGAGTCCAAGTGCCTCTGTAAAAATTAATGGTTTCTTTCTTAGTTCTACGCATTTTGTATATTTCCGGATCGCATTTTCAATTTAATTCCGCATAATCAGGTCCAGGATCAGGAACTGGGAGCAATGCATCTCCGGCGTCGCTTGCTTGCAGACCTGAGTAAACCCAGGTCCTCTCGATACTTGATAATTCCAGCCACAAACATTGGAATGGACAGAAATGAGAGCGGGAGTTCTACTAGTCCATGACCTCAGAAACACGTAAAAAGCCACCCCAACTTGGACTACCAGCCCAAGCCAGTGCCTTAACCACAATTCATTATCTTCTAAAGAGTAAGCAGTGATTGTACCAGGGCCCCCAAGGTGTAAGAGGAGAAACGGTGCCAAAATGCTATGATGATTCAGATCCATATCATCATGTTTCCTCCGAATTTTCACTGGCTGAGGGTACCATAGATACTGTCACACCCAGCCCAGCCACAAGTACGCCTCGACCAAATCAGATTCTGATCCAAATCGCCACTGTGAACTTTCGGCGGTTGCTGAAGATGGTGAGGACGTATTTGCAGGAAGAGCTTACTTAGCACAGTAGCAATTCATCGACCATAGCTCCCATTCATCCCAAAGTTTTCGCACACTTTCTGGGAATATCTCCATTGCTCCCGTGCGACTACTCTTCACTGCACGGTGGTCACAAAAAACACTAAATCCAGGGAACACCAATAGTTTTCAAAAAACATCAAGGCAAAGGGCTTGTTTGGTTACTATTTTTGAAAATTGTTTTATGTTCTAAAAAACAAGGAGAACAAGGACAACAGAGAGAACACGTTTGGTTCAGTCTTTTTTGTTATGAAAAACACAAAGAACACTAAATTCAAAGAATAAAACCAGTTTTCAGAGAGCACAAATGGCGTCTGTGTTTTCAAAACTGTTTTCATGAATTGCTTTCAAAAGTAAACCAAACATGCCCTTAGGTTCTTGTTTTTGAAATTGTTGCCTCAAAACCAAGAGAACAAGGGAAAATAGGAGAAATACATTTAGTTCCCAGTTTTTTGGTTTCAAACACGGAGAACACTAAATTAAGCAGCGGTAGAACACAAAATAAATACATATTGCTAGTTGCTTGTTTTCATGAACAAGCCAAAAAAACAGAACAAATATGTTCTTAGCTCTAGTTTTTGAAATTGTTTTATGTTCTCAAAAAACAAGGAGAACACATTTTGGTTTATAGTTTTTTGTTATGTAAAACGATAAAAGCAAATTAAGGCAAGACATCCAGGAAGGAGGAGTCCTAGTTATACCCAGCGGGGGACAATTTAATTACTACATTGTAATAAATTCTTTGGCTAGTAATTAGAGATGCTCTCCTACTTGTAGTTTTCAAGTATTTAGGGATTTGAATTTCCAAATAGGTGTCATCTTTCCTATCAAAGCATCGAAAAATCAATCATATTTTCAAAGATTGTCATTTTACTTAAAGTATTTGACACACATCAAATACACTGTCCCACACCTCTTATATGAGGGGCACCTCTTTCATGGTTAGAAATGATTCATAAAAACTACAAATGAATTGCAAATTACATCACCAAATGGAAAGATTGGAATAAATCATGTGGAATATTTAGAACCATAGAAATCAAGTAGTATTTAAAAGGATTCAACTCAACTCTTTTCTCGTCATTGAGAAAGCTACTATAACTTTTCAAACTTTGCAAGATCATTTGAAAGACCATCACTTATGAAGGTTATAAGAGCTCTAATGATGGGAAATGATTCATTGGATTCCCTATCTATGATAGATTCAAGCAATTTGATGATTCGAGGATAAATGACACTAGTGCCTTAGGATGTGGTCATTAGGAGACTCAAATGGTATTATAAAGATGGCTCTGATGCGTACATTTACAAGTCTGATAATTGGCAGAGAATACAGATAAGAGATGAGATTTAGCTTCAAAATAGTGGTTACTCAAATTTAGAGATTGGAAGGTGACTCCAAGATTCTAATAGATTGATATAATAAAAGTATTATAATATCCTCAGTTCTATTATATTATTAATGGAGGATACTTGGAAGTCTACATAAGAACATCATGAATGATATTCATAGATAAAAATAAATAATCCAGATCATCAATGTTGGTATTGTATTATATGGATTCAAAAATTAATGTCGAATTTATAGATGTTATTTAATATTAGTTTTGAAGATTATTGTGGGTCTCTATCTAATCGTATGTGTAGGGTCATTTGTTCGTTTTTTTTTCCTATAAAAAAAGAAAAAAAACAAAGTGCTTAGTTGTCCAAAAAAAAAAAAAAAAAAAGATAATAAGAATAGTTTTTAGAAAACACTAAATTGGTGTTTTCAGTATTTTCAAAAAATGTTCTTAAGAACATATTTTAAAAACAAAAACCAAACAGATCCCAAAATCGTAGTTATTATTTGTGTTCTTCAAAACTATTCTCAAGAACCTTTCAAAACATAAAATAAACAGACTCATAATGCCCTTTAGACATGTTTTCCTATACTAGTTTGAAGTTAAATAACATAAAATAGCTTCTTTTTTTTTTTCTTTTTTTTTTAAATATTCATTATGATAAGATTAGTGTTTTGGAATTTGGGTTTTTTCTTCCCAAAAAAAAAAAAAAAAGCATTTTTAAGGCACTTTATGAATATAAATGCACTTTACAAGTAATTAAGGAGGACTTGAATAAATCGTTGGTACTACCCTCGAACTCTTCTTCTTTGTAGCTCCGCAGAATTGCAAGTCCCTTCTGGTGTATTTATAATGTAAAATAGAGTTTAGTAGGAATATATGCTTATTGAGGGCAGGAGTTGTTGATCACACTAAGCTGTAATTCTTTACTTCATTATAATATAAGAATCATTCTTTTCCTTTTCATTTGTTCCCTATTTTGCTTTATGCAGAATCATCTATCATTGGGGTGTATTCACAAGTCAAGAAATACATGAAAATTTTGGCAGTAACATGGCTAAAATTTGATATGATAATTTTTTTTTAGTGATGAATAATTTTCATAATATTTTTAAAAATTTTCTATCTTCATTACTTTGTTCTAGGAGCTAATAATATATAAAAAGTTGGTACTTTTGAAAAATGTCTCAAACTAGATTGTAAGGTACCTGAAGGGATTAGTGTGCTCTAAAATGATGATGAGACTATTACTTTACATGGAAATGTGTTTTTACTTGAAGTATTTCTAATAAAACTATTTTCATAAAGTATTTTGAAAAGAAGCATGTATCATTTTTTTTTTTATTGAAAACATCACAATACTTGAGAATGATTTACACCCCATCACTCTCTCTATACACCCCATTTGTGTTTTGAGAAAAATTTGGGATGTAATATATATGAGGTGTATAGAGAAATGGGTGGGGTGTAAATAGAATTCCCAATTTTAATATTATGTATTGAATTACTTTCAAATGAGCTTTCACGAAATAATTTTCCTAAAAGTGTTTTTTAGAAGGATCATCAATGAATGTTTTTCTAAAATACAAGCATGTACATAATTTTTCAATATAATAAATGATTTTTTATTTTATATTAAAATATTTGCTAACTTTTAATTTAACTCTTTATAAGCATTTTCAAAACATATTGTTAAAACTAAAAGTAATTTATTGAATCAGTAGCAAACTCACTGAATAATTAGTGAGATGATGGTTTATTTGTGAAGTTCATGAAGGTGGAGTGTAGTTATGAGATGAATCATTGCTCGTAACTAAAGAAAAAGAAAAAGAAGATTTGCTGGGAACAAGGAAAGCAATCTTTAACGTTTGGTTTCTTTTTATTTACAATTTTGCATTTTTTCTTTGTCCCTTTGAATTTTCTTTAACCAGATGGAAGGGATAACCCCATCTAAAGTTTGGGTTAGGGTCTTGGTGGAGAAGGGACTCACCCAAATCTGATTCTTTTCTTTCTTCTTTATCAGTTTCTGAGCATCACCCAGAATTCTTTATTCACAGTAACCTGTTTGCAAGATTAACCCAAGATTAAAACACAGAAATATAGAAGAAGACTGAGGTGAACTGGATGATGTATTAGAAGCAAGAGAAATCAAAATACTTGTTAGAGGATTTGATTTCTATACTAATTGAAAGATATAACAGTGATAATAACCCACTTCCACATTTCTTCTCTGGTTAAATAGACATCTTGAATATCAGATTAGGAACTCTTGATAAGGCTGGATCATTATCTGATTAGGATTCCCAGCATGATCACTTCAACTAGATTATCCTCTGCTGTCACAGCGAAATTAGGAGATTGGATACTACAATCTTCTTTAGAGTGGAGTCCCACTCATGTTATAACTCTAGTTTGAATAGCCACGAGATTATCTCCGAGGCAAATTTCAACCTTAATTCTATCATTATCCACAGATTCAGGAGAAGTCCTAGCCTATCATGCCTCTTCCTCCCATGAAAAGTGATTCAATGATGTTGTGTCAATCGTGAACTCTCCTTGGCCAGTGAGAAATCAGTGTGAACCTTAATGGATATTGGCTTGTGAGGAGCAAGTAGTCTTCGAATGCATTGATGAATGATGACATGTATGAGGGCGTGGTAAGAATTTGGGTGGGATAGAATTTGTCATAGATTGTTTTACTGGAGTCCATGATATCAATAGAAGAGCGTTACAAAGACTAAATATTTTTTGGCTGGTTTGAGCGGTACGTGGATAGAGGGCTCTAGAGGTATATGAGTGAAGCTTCTTCAAAGTTTAGGTCAACTCGGATGAGTTTGGGGAGCTTGTTTCTGGTTCAGGACTTAACTATGAAGAAAGGTCTTAATCATCTATACAAATTAGTCGAGTGATGAACTCGCTCTCTTGATAAGTCGAAGGCAAGGACGAAATAGAGTTGTAATGTGGTAGATTGGGTCTCGATGGGGTCTGAAGAGTCCACTGCATGGGGTATATAATGTTGTTGCGTGAACAAGGCTATTGACACCTAGCCCATGTATAACCAAACTAATTTTGATTTGGAAAATATATGACCTATCTCAACTCATTATAAAATGATCATCCAAACCCGCCTAAATCTAATAAATTTAATGAACATGTGGTCACTCTGAAAAAGTTTCTGATCATCATCAGTGAAAGAAAATTAATGTATTTACCTAGTATTGCTTAAGCTTGTTGCCAAAGAAAGCACTCAAATTAAAACGTACAGTTTCTTTTTTCTTTTCGCCCTTCACTTTTCTTCTACATCTACCTGTTAATTTTCTCGTCTTCAGATCCTCCTCTGCTACATTTTACTCCTGTCATTATTTCTAACTATGAAAACTCACATGACTAGACAGAAGATTAATTAGCACAGAGTGATGCATCAGATTCTCCATGGCAAGCTCCTTTTTTTTCCCTTAACTCAACCCATGTATCTTTTTGACCAACTTAAAGACCAAAAGCAACAATAATAATTTATCTTGTAATTGTAATATACAATTTTTTTAAAACTAAAATCACTTCGGAAAATAACTCTATCATCACCAAGTACAACGGGAGCATGGCTTTGATTTCGGACTAGGATAAGAATTACCGAATTAGTAGGTAAATTAAGCCATGATCAGTCCCAACAAATGGTACAATTTCGATTAGTCCCATAAAGGCAGCAAAAGCTTTGTCCGAAATGTTTGAAGATTAATCTTATAATCATGAAATTTTAAATGATGTTATGGTGTTCGTTGTGGGCCTTGTGGCCTTTCTCATCTCTACCACTAATCAGCATATTTTCCTCAGTCCTTTCTTTTTCTATAAAAAGAAGTTTAAAATAACTTATAAAAATAATTTAATGGATTTTTTTTATGAAATTCTATTTCACTGTGGACGAGAAACCAAAACGCAGAATATTTTATTAGCAATGCTCAAGAAAACAATGTCGCAAATCAATAGAAACACTTTTGTAACTGATGGATTCTATTTCTACCTTATCCACGTTGGTATGATAATTTATTACTTTGGGTTTAAGTTCTCGCGATTTTGTTTTCGGTGTCTTTCAAAAGACCTCATGCCACTGGATGTTGTATGTCCATGTTATAACTGTAATTTTCTCACGTGGACAGTATCATACCAACATGGATAGGGAAGGGTCCATGAGTTTCCTAACAAGTGATGCAATGAGCTTGGATTGAACATGTGACCTTCAAATGGTATGGTGAGCCCCCGGTCCCTAGCAGGTGGTGCTTCACATAGTATGTACCCAAACGTAGTGAAGACAAGAAAAATCCTATTTTGATTAGTGGAGAATTGGTGAAACTTTGTTCGAGAGGAGGATTATTGGGTGCGAACCCAAAGTCCGGCACGTCAATTAGAAATGGAAATGTTTATGATAGGCTCAAATGTGTATAAAATAATGACGTCTATAAAGTTAGGCGCACGTGTTGCCTCAAATACAGTGTAAAAAGCAAGAGTGCCATCCTACTGAGAATTAGGTTACTGGCAATTTAAATTGTCCTATTCTTTGACTTTATCCTCGATGATGGATTTGATGGTAGAAATAAGAAAACAAACTGTAAAATCCCGACCTATCAGTGAAAATATATGAAAGGATAAAAATTTGTAAAATAAATTACATAATTTCTTCTCTATGTGGTTAATATTAAGGTCGAAGTTGCAAGATGTATTTTTTGGTTGAAAACAAGATAAAAATGGGGGCTAGTAGAAGCTGCTGGATATGGAGAATATACTTAGGTCAAACGACGCCGCTTTATCCAACATGAGAATTTTTTTAATTCAAAACATTACTAAAGCGACGTCGTTTTGGTTTGTCTTGGACCAAAAAGACGTCGTTTTGGAAGTGGTTGTTTAAAAGGGAAACTTTCTTCTCCCCATTCCCTAATTGTTCTCCAAGCCGGCTGAAAGTGGTCTTTTCTCCTCGGCTCCTGTTTACTTGGACAAGAGGGATCGTAGGAGTATGTCTGCCTTCCTCCTGGCTCTCCCTTTGGGTAAGTTAGGTTTGTTTTTTTTAATTTCCCTTTCATCGCTTCTTCTTTGTTTGAATAGTTTCTTTTGAGTTGAATATGAAATTTCAAATCAAATCTCTACAATTTTTTGGATTTTTATTCTTTCTTTTTTAAATTCCATCATGGGTATTAGAGGAATCTCTTAAAATTTGCATTTTTTGTTTGATTTTTGGGTTTTGTAATAATGAGATTATTCTCTATATTTTAACCGATTTTCACTGAAGATCGAGTCATCTCGCGACCAGCCAGTCCACTGAAGTTTTACCGAGTTTAACCATTTTTGAACACTGCCTTGTCGTTGTTACTGCTATTACGCTGATCTCGGTAGTCTTACCCGCCCCTTTGCTTCCAACCGATTTCTTCTCGCTGATGTGGTTTCCATCATTTCAGCCTGATTCTTCCTCCACGACATGTGCCTCTCCGGAGCCGTCATCCGCATTTCTGGACGAATCAGACAGTTGGAGAGCAGTCTCAGAGGGAGTTAAAACAGAGGCGACGGGAATAGAGCTGTAGTCAATGAATTAGCACTTTTACAAGTAAATCCGGTCCATCCCACCATTGATAGTGATCCGATGTCACGGAGTCAGATCAGCCCACAATCATGGAGAACAACGAATCCCTCCAGCCAATCCAGGATGTGATCGGAGGTGGGGCTGGCTCAGGTTGTTCTTCAAATGGTCATTTTCTAAAAAAGCATAATGGAAATGAAAATGAAACAGATAGAAGGTGTTAGAGTACTTACTGCTTTTGATCATTGACCACCAAAGAGGAAGATATGAGGTGGCACAGAGATATACTCATTAAATAATGAAATTAGATGATGTTTTTTTGGAAGAGACGAAGGAGAGCATATTCAAGTTGTCAGTAAGTATTTTTGAAGATGATATTTATTAAGGTTTTTAAACTGATATAACAGAGAAGAAAGAAGTTTTTTAATTTTGTTGTTTTGGGGATTTATTAAACTTATTCATTTTGCTGTTAAAAAAAAGAAAAAAAGGTCATTTGTGATATGTCATGGAGATGGAGATTCTGTGCTTGATTGGAGTTTGAGTTTGAATTTTCAAGAGACGGCAAACTCTGCTTCATCATTTTAATATTCAGGCTCTTTGTCATCTCCCTTCCTCTGTATTTATTAACTTCTTTTTTTTTTTAAATGAAATTTCGTCAAAATTCAATTAATTAAAAATAAAAATCAAACGACCCACTACCTAATTAATAATTACAAACTTTTCTTTTCTACTTTAATGAAGTTTCCATAATTTAAGCCGTGACTTTCATTCAATTCAGTTAGTTTAAAAAATCATAAGACCCACTAATTCTTAACCTAGGAAGTTATTAATTATGAACTTTTGTTAGGAATAACCTATGGTCTAGGAGATTTGTTTATGTAAAAAACCCTACTTTCCTTTTCTCTTTTAACTTTTTCTCTGTCAGTCTCTACTTCTTTAAGTAAGGATGGTGAGAGGGGTGATTTTTTTGGTTATTCTTGACCCTAAATCATCACTTCTATACATCTTTCATGGTTTTCTCTCAATAAATAAAAGTGATTATTTACTTTTTGAATCACGGAACACGATTCAACGATCAAATCGATAGTCTAATCATGATTGAATCGATAACATCATAATATATAATTTATATTTTTAAATTTCTTAAATATTTAAAATTAAAATATAAGATTAAAAATAATATTTCTATATACATGTCACCATACTTAGTTCAAGTGGTTAATGTATATGATATGTCCAAATTGAATCCCAATAATCATTTCTAATAACTTGAAACTAAAATATATTAAAGTTTTTTCATACCTAAATTCTAAAATATATTACAAAGAAGTATTATAGGTATTTTATTTATTTAAGTAAATATGTAATTTAACATTGATTTATATATTATTAATATTTCACTACATTTGATAACAAGCCATTTATGTCAGGATGTTTCAAATTTGGAGTCCTATGAGGCTAATCAATGGGCCAGTGGAGTTGAGGCCCAAGGATTGAACGGCCCTTTTCCGGGCCTCTCTGACCGTGGAAATGAAGCATGCAGGTTTGAACTGTGGACAGAGAACCATATTCAAAAAAGTGGTCAATCGATAGTTCAATCGATTCGATCGATCAAAAAGTGGTTGATCAGATAGTTCAATTGATTGGACCGTCAATCCAATATTATTACATGCATGGTTAAGCTTACGACAGTCTAATTAGCCTTAATTTCAGGCTGGTTAGGTTAACTCACGAACCTGACTCAAATTACCAACTCTAAATCAAAGTTCCATCAAGAAGAGTCCCGAGCTCCTTCACTTTCCCATTATCAAGAAAGGTGGTCTTCTATCGGGCGCCGAGATGCTAGCCTCAATATAAAGGTATTGCTCCTTCACCTACCATCAAATCGTGACACAAAATAAAAACAGGTTTTGTTTTTTACGATATAAACAAAATTTAACTATTAATATATTAACTAAATCTTCTATAATCTGATTTTGTTCGATAACCATATATCGGGTTTTCGGTTAATCATATAATAAAAACATAAATTCTACAATTTCATAATCATATATTAAAATTTAATTATAAAAATTATTATAAATACAAAAAAAATAAAAAATACAAAGACAAAAAGAAAGAATATAATCTATCTATTTGTAATCCCATATTGTATTTTATAATACATCCACAATAATATATGAACTCATGAATAGTTAATTTAATCATGGTTTTAATCAACACATGTTTTAACAATTTTAGTAGAAAAAGAAACTAATCCGAAGATATCACAGCCTATATGCTTTGATTTGGAGGAAAAAAGTAAAGATGACATATAAAAGTGGAAAAGTCACAACTTAAAAAAACTGGGAAACCTATTATATATATATATATTTTGGTTGGTTAACCGAAATCACGGTTTTTGTAATTTGTAAACCGAAACCGAGATTTGTGTAAAACAAAAACCATAATCGAACCACTGATTCGACTAACCTATTTTTCAATTCGGTTTTAGTTTGGTTTTTCCATCTGGGCTCTATTTTATGTTTCTTAGGCCAATCCCTAATAATTATCTACACTTTCAAACCACTTGAAAACTAAAAATCCAAATGAACATAAAGTTAGTAACTAAACAATCATTAACTAAACAAAGTCATCTCTCATCGTAAGGAAACTAAAGATATTTGAAATAAAGATATTTGAAAAGATATAAAACAAATGAGAAGATCAAAAGGTTTCAAACTATATAACAAATAGATATATTTTACACAAAACCTATGTATTCAAATATGGTAAAAAATTCAAATTTTTTTATCAAAACATTCTCAAATACATTTCAAATTGATTTCATATCAAATATGATCTAAACAATTTCATATTAAATTGAAACAGAAAATTTTCATATCAATATCAAAATCAACTACATTTTTCCTTTGGTCAACAAATGCTCAATAGTGCTCAAACATGAAATTTTCTAATGGGTGGTTAACCGCAAGTTGTTCATTTTAAGGTAGACGTAACCAAATACCGTTAGTACTAGTAACCTTAATTGAAACCCTGTGAAAGTTGTGGTTCAAATAAATTACATTAATTATCACGAACGTGAACGCCAATTATTATTCCCGCGACAAGGGCCGAGTAGTGTCTATTATTATTCTCGCTTGACAGCCGATCCAACCAAAGTCAAATATTTTATTTAAAAAATTCAAATCACAAAATATTGTGCGTCATTTTCATCATAAATAAAAACAATTTGTGTACTTTCATACAAAATCACCATTGATCAATGAATAACTTCAAACAAATAAAAAAGCTAAACTTTTCATAAACTAAGATCATATATAATTTAGTTCAAAACTTCATCATAAAATGACGAAAAACAACAATTATATTTTGTAAAATCTATATTAATATCCCTTACATCAAATGAACACTTAATTTGAAGCAGTTTAATCAAAGAAACTGATGAACTATTTCACCCCTAGGTTTGCAGAATCCTAACAATTTATAATGTAAATATTATTAATTTTAATAATATTTTAAACTTCCCAACTATTATAATTTAGTCAATGAGTTTCCAAAACTTTTTTATAAAAAAGTCTAAATTCTTCTTAATATTATTTCAAATATTTATTTATTTTATATTCTTAATTAAATCAACTACTAAACTAAAAATGATTATTATCAATATATTTACATCATATTATTCTTAATATTTATTTAATCACAATATTATTTAAATAAATTCTCAAACTTAGTAAATATCTACTTTACCAAAATACATCAAAAAATACTTATCAAATACATATATCTATAAAATTTTACTTTCCAAAAGTATCATATTTGTTTATTATTATTTTATAAGAATTTTTCATCAAATATTTACTTCTCTTTTTGAAAACTATTAAGAATATCTAGAAAATTTCTTTTTTAACATCCATCATTACCTATATTTCTTAGTTCTTAAGCATGCTTTATAAATAGGTTTCCTAGGGCTCTAAGGAAAGTTTTTACGCCTAATTTTTTTTATATATAATGATATTAACTATAATAAATCTTACATTTCAAATTACTTCTTCAACCTTAGATTTGACATTCTGTTTTCCTAGTTTCTACGAACAAAAAAAAAACCAATTCTTTAGGAAGAACAAAAATAATATCTCTATTTTTTTATTCATTGTAATAAGATTTAGGAAAAAATCTACCTTTGAAATCATTGATTCAACTTAAGTGACTTAGATTTTTCATTGTTCTACAATCAAGAGAGGAAGACTATGCAAAGAACAAAAAAAGTTGTATTATTAAATAAATTTTCTTTTCTATTTATCTTTGTGGTTTCTTTAGGAGAATTACACCCTTATACCCTTATTTTAATTTAAAAGAATTATATTTTTTCTACCCTTAAAAAATTAAGCGTATCATTGGCATAGAGAGATATATATATATATATATATATATATATATATATATATATATATATATATATATATATATATATATATATATATATATAATGAATAGATGTCAATCTATGGCGTACTCTAGAAAAGAGTTGAGGAAGGCAAAACACTAGGTTCTTTGGTTTCTAAAAGTATTAAGGAAAATGATAAATAAATGATTTTTCTTATATTTAGTCGTGTAATAAAATTTAAGTGCTAATGAGGTCTCAATTAAATGGTTAAAGGGTTAGGTGGGGCATAAAAAAGAATTATGTTCGAGTCTTCGTGATAACAGAATGCTAGAACTTTATAAATCCAAGTAAATATATGTAAAAAAAGGTTGTGTGTGGTTCTCAAAAAATATTAAAGAAAGAAAAAAATTGCTTGGAAAAATAATTTTCTTATGTTTGATTGTCTTATAAATTTTTCTAAAAAAAAAATCATATATAAATAAAATTACTTATAAATTTAATTTTTTTAAAATTATTTAACTTTTATATTGATGAGTTTTAAACAAATAAAATCGAGGTAGCAAACAAAAATATTATATAGAAATTTAATTTTGAATATTTTCTTATTTTCTTCATTTTTCTTTCTTATTTTCTTCTTATTTTACTTCATTTGATTTTTGTTCAAAAATTCTTGAACAAACATAGCCTAAAAGAAAACTAAATATAAATAAATTACTTTGAAACTTACAACATGAATTAAATATGTGCATTGGGGACATTTTAACATAATGGTATAGTATTTATGATATTTGAGGGAGACATATTTTTCTCTTCCCAGTTGGATTCCTCTTAGAAAAAAAAAAAAACGAGGTCTGCCCTGATGTCAAATAATAAAAAACATGATATATTTTTCTTGGAGTTCTTTCTGCCAGCAGGAACAAAGGCCATGACAGTATGTAGAACAAAAAACTATGAAATCAAACATATTTTTTTTCTATCCTTAGTAAAAAAATTATACTTATATATATATATATATATATATAATGCATTGTGAAATGAATATTATTAAAGAAAAGAAAAAAGGATGTCAAAAGAAAAACAGGAAGATATATCTTTCTTTGAGTTTCAAGCAGCAGCGACAAAGGGCTTGGCACCTCCCATAAAGGGTAAAGGTGCAAATGGTGGTGGTAGATTAGGTATTGCTTTTGGAACAATTTCACCTTCCAATATTTGAAATTGCTCACTTAAGCCAAGGTGTGACATAAGAAGGCAGACATGAGTGAGCAGCTCCTGTTCTCTCTGAAGCTGTTGTGCTCGGAGCCCATCCACAATGACTAGCAGCATAGCACAACATCTCCACCCACACCCTACTTATCATCTCCCATTTCTCTCTCAACTCCATTTCCAATGATTTCAACTTCCTGACAAGCCTACATGCCTCAAATAACACCGACTTGCTTTTATCTCCTTTCACTTGGCTGGGCTCAATTTTTGTTTCAACTTCAAGCAATAATCTGCAAGCTTTCTTCTGTTAGATGACCGCCTTCTTTGTTGAAAAAATCTTTTAGCCTCAGAACAAGTGTTCCGAAACCTAAACTTCCTAATCCCTTTGGCAAGTGCCGGATGGACACATGACTAGCAGATAAATATATACCTGACATATAATTTTCTTATATATAATTGTATTATAAATTTTTCTCAAGAAAATCATATAAATAAAATTACTTATAAATTCTAATTATTTTAAAATTATTTAACCTTTATACCAATGAGTTTTGAACAAACAAAATAACTTACCAAATGAGGCCAGATATGGAGCATTGGGACATTTGAACATAATGGCATAGAATATGAGATTTAAGGGTATATTTTCCTCTGCATTGATCTCCTTAACAAAGAAAATAAATATAAAAATAAATAAATTGAGGGGGCATTTGCCACTGGGCATTACTTGGGTCCAATTTTGAATGTCAAAAGAAAAAAAAAAATTACGTCAAGTAAAGGTGCAGGGCAATATGTTGCTAGCGCCTACTTAATTTCTCGTAGTGGTGGCACTCTCATAAAGGTAAAGGTGCAAATGGTGGTAGATTAGGTATTGCTCTTGAAATAATTTCATCAAATGTTTTGAAAATCAAATCTGCTATTGAATTCCAAAAACTTATTGATTTGCCCATTGATCGGACCGATGATCAAATCGATGATAAAGTCTTAAACATGTATTTTATATTTTACTAAAATTAAAAATAATTTTTTTAAAATTAAAATATGTAAATTAATATTAATAATATTAGAAAATATTTATTGATTTATATAGTCATTTTCATATTTTGAATTATGTCAACCTACTTATTATCACTAATAACGGTTATGTACATACAAATCTTATAGAAATTTAATTAGAAGTTTAGAATAAGAATATATTATTAATACTTTCTCATGTTGTGTACCAGATCAATGGATAACCAGGTGGCATACACTCCCACCTGTTTTTGTTTCAAGTGTCAAGACCAAGGTCCAGGTCCTGACTCTGAGGCAGTAGGGGAGGGCCCTCGCCTTCTTCCCTGGGGAGATATGACCGGCCGCCGCCTCACCCCGTGGAGGAATTGGACCGGCGCCGCCCGCTCCTCCAGCTGGGAGACATTAGGAGGGCCCCGCCTTCTTCCCCGTGGAGACTGGGTCGACTGCACCCGCCCGTGGAGGACCGATGTGGCCGCCCTCGCCTGTGCTGGGAGACATTAGGGGAGGGCCCGCTTCCCGTGAGATTTGGCCGGCCGCCGCCCCCGCCCCGTGGAAGGAATCGACCGGGCCGCCCGTCCCAGTGGGAGATTAGGGAGGGCCTCGCCTCTTCCCGGGAGATTTATGGACCGCCGCCGCCCCGCTCCCGTGCAGGAGACACAGGGAGGGCCCCGCCTTCTTCCCCCTGGGAGATTTGACCGCCGCCGCCGCCCGCCCCCATCGATTTGGAATATTTGGAATTGCTCACTTAAGCCAAGGTGTGACATAAGAGCAGCTCATCGATGAGTGAGCAGCTCCCCGCCTCTCCGGAATCCCTCACCTCACCCAGTCCCTCATCGATGAGTGAGCAGCTCCCCGCCTCTCCTGAGTCAGCCGGCCCGTGCTCAAAATTTGCATCCACACAATGACTAGCAAAGATAGCACAACATCTCCACCCACACCCTACTTATCATCTCCCATTTCTCAACTCCATTTTCAATGATTTCAACTTCGCAAGCCTACATGCCCCAAATAACACCGACTTGCTTTATCTCCTTTCACTTCATGGATCAAATTTGTTTCAACTTTAAGCAATAATCCGCAAGCTTTCTCTCCGATATACGACTTTCTCGGGAAAATCCTTAGCCTCAACAAGTGTCTCGAATCCTAAACTTCCCTATCACTTTGGCAAGATGAATGGACACATGACTAGCAGATACAAATATATAATCTCGACGTGCATTTGCTTATTTCGCATTTTCCCCTCGATTTAGGATTAATGGGGTCTTCATCATCATTGATGAAGAAAAGAGATCGGGTAAATGATATGCCAAAGGAGGATGTCATGGATCGACCTACAATAATTAGTGTCTTAACCAAGTTCTCTAATAATAGGAACCCCTTTTTGTAATCACATAATCACCTCTTTTGTCTGAGTAGCTTCTTCCGACTGCCGCGACATCGCTTTCTGTCATCTGGAGGAGGAAGCTGAGGATGGGCTCCTTCATGTCATCCACTTTCCCAAGTAATGTACCGGAACTTCAAGAATTTTGTTTCGGTCAAAGGTTAACCTCATGATCGAACTTGCTCTTGTCTCTTGAGGCAAGAATCGATTAGTTGTTCCAGGCTATGCCGCAGATCCATCTCTTCCCACTGCCGATGATGGAAAGGAGGAATGACTTGCGAATCCAATCTCACTACTGCATTTCTTGCTTCGCATAACCAGACAATGAACCGCCGGACAAATCAATATCATTAACAGAATTCATAGAAAAATAGCTCCAAAGAGTAACGCGTGGGCAATGTCGATGTCAACATTTGAGAACTCATGCCTCTCGATGAAGAAACCGAAGGCCACTAAAGTAGAAATAGTGGACAAGAAGCTTGATTAGCTATGGAGAAGAATGCCCAGTAGTGAATAAACCACAACACTGAAGATAGCACATCATACAAGAAGCTAAGTCTACCTACCACTTTGAATGCCTCCTTCTGAATATAATTGATGATGCCCTCACTTTCTGCTGTTCTTCCAATGGTGATGAGGTCTGCATATAGATGTCTCACTACTCCCATGAACAAAGCAGCAATCCTGCGCCATATATTTTCATCAAAGCACTCATATGCCAACACATCGCTCTCATCTGTGGATTTGATTCTTCAGCAAATGCCTTCACAAAGTCCGTGATCACAGCTTCACATATCCATATCGTCCAGATCGAACCGGGATAACGCCCCAGAATACTATTAACATCAACCAAACCTTCCACTGATATCCACAATACGAACGACAGAACGACGGCGTTCGGTTTAACCACACCGGCACGGCGTCTCATCCCGACCGGATCATCAGTCACGCGTCAATCGGCGGTTCAGCTATCTCGGCGATACAAAGCGGCGATCGTATCGTTCCGGCGTGTTGATAGAGAAACAGTCAAATGCCGACGATCCATATCACGGCGCTTCCTTCCGGTCTCAATCAGCGTTGTCGAAAACGCGATATCGTTGCCGTTCAACCGCCATGGCACGCCACCAATCAGATTCCGATCCATCCATCGAATTTCGCCGCATAAGATTATTTATCGTCAGCGAGTTTATTAGCCGCTGTCATCATTCATCATCCGGTGCGCACATCTGTGAACACTTATTGTCCCTCGCATGGTCACTCTCATCACGCACAGGTCACAACAACAATTAACTAGAACTGATAGTTTTCAAAAACAATCAAACAGGTTTGCTGATTCTGTTTTGGAAACATTCATGTTCTAAAATAATATAGAACAAAGACAATGAAAGAGTAACAACGTCATCTCCCATTTTTTCTAAGAAAACAGCGAGAACATTAATTGTATAACAAAACATCTCGTGATAATTAAACGATTTATATCTAGTTTAACAAATCGTTTTCAGGTTAGAGTTCTTCAAAATAGAACAAACGATGTTCTGAAGTTATTGCTTCTTCGAAAAACGTTCTTTCAAAAAACCACATAATACAGTCAGCGGTATAACATATTCATGCCCTGAGTCTATTGCGCCTGAACTGTAGAACACCACAAATCAAGATAACAAGAATTAGTCTTTTTAGAAATACGTGCCAGTGCTCAGGGTTTAACTGCATTATTAATCATCCTTCTCAAAAAACAGAACAAATATCTTTAGTCTCCTGTTTTTAACTGTTTTTTTGTTTAACAAAAAATAAAAGAGGAATACGTTTGTCTATAACTTATTATGTAAAACACAATATCAACATAAAGTAAGATAACCACTGAAGTAAAGAGGTCCAGGTCTAGTACTCCAGCAAAGATAAACTATTCACATATCACAAATCCTCCGGGCGAATAATTAGATACGCCTCCTCACTAGCCTCTTCACCGCCAGTGATTTAAATCTCCAATAAAATACTCTAGAACAAACATCAAAATATCAACTATATTTCAAAGAGTCAACATTTTACTTTAAAGATTTGAGTTTATGTATCAATAACAGTCCCACAGTCAATCTCTATATGATAGAATCCATGGTTAGAAATGATTCATAATAACCATACAAAATGAACTCAAACATTATCACCACTCGCCCAACATCCGCGAATACCGCAACCATAATCACAGCAGTGGCTCGGGTGCCGATCAACCACCGTTTCCTCGCCACACCCGCTGCCAGCACTTCGTACCCAAAGAATGTCCGATGGTCATCGTCGTCTCTTCAGCGGCCAAAGAGCCTGGTCGAGCGGCGTCGGTCTGTCGATCTCTCAGCCCGCGATGGATCCGGCAAACTTGATTGGCCCACGATGGCACCACGCCCGGCGGCTTCACAGCAGCGCACGCGCCAGAACCCAAAGCCGGTACAAAGATGGTTGGATTTAGCACGACGCGCAGTCCTGCGGCGGTCGTCATAACGCGCACGATTAAGATGCGATCAGCTCGCCGCAACAGTGCCGCCGCGCCCCAGTGGCATCAGTTGATCCGCCATCATACCAGATTGTTGGCCGCGCACAATCCCGGGGCCGGCTTATGGCTACGAATGTCGGGAGATACTGAAAGTATTCTATATATAACATCGGCAACAAACATGCCTTTAGAGGAAGAAACTACATTGTCAGCTAATAATGTGGTTGGTATTAAGATTTTGTAAATTTTAGCTGTCTAATTTCCCTACAAGGATGTTACACACATTAGTTTTGAAAGATTATTGTGTGTCTCATCTAACTATGTGTAGGGTAATTTGTTCGTAGTTTTGTACTACAAAAAAAAAAAAAAGTGCTTATTTGTCAAAAAAAAAAAAAAAGAAAAGGAAAAAGATAACAAGAATAGTTTTCAGAAAACACAAAGATGATGTTTTCTATATTTTCAAAATATGTTCTCAAAAACAGATTTTAAAAACAAGAACCAAACATATCCCAACGGTATCTCAGATAAAAAACCTATTTTCATGAACTGCTTAAAAAACATAAAACAAAACACTCATAATGCCCTTTAGACATATTTTCCATACTAGTTTTAAGCAACAATATAAAATAGTTTTTCTTTTAAAAATATTCACATGATAAGATTAGGTGTTTGGGACTTAAGGCTCTTTTTCTTCAAAAAAGTATTTTTAAGGTGACTTTTATGAATATAAATGCACTTATATAATTAAGAGGACTTGAATAAATCAAGTGGTATTTGGCCCTTCAACTCCTCTTTGTAGCCTCTAAATTGCAAGTCCTCTCTTATAAATATAATGTAAAGAAAGCCAGGAATATGAGCAAGATGGTAGGGCAGGAGTTGTTGGTCACACTCACAAAGAATTTACATCACATAAAATATAAGATCACACTTTCTTTCGATTTTGTTTCCTATTTTGCTTTATGAATCATCATTATTTGGGGTATCTACAAGTCAAGAAATACATGACAATTTTAAGAAGAATTGTTTGCAATTTTTGATATGATAAATTTTTTTCTTTTCAGAGCTGAACACTTACATTTAAATCTTCTGGTCTTCACATCACTAATCATGGAGTTAATAATATATAAAAGGTGGTATCTTGAAAATGTCTCAAACCATCCTTAGGATTGTAAGGGGCACATGAGGGGATTAGTGCTCTAAAACAGGATGATGAGACTATTTCTTTACATGGGAATGTGTTTCACTTGAAGCATTTCTAATAAATTAAACTATTTTTGGAAAGAAGCATGTATCATTTTTTTAATTGTAAACATCACAAGTAATTCTTATAATATTATATATTGAATTACCAGAATGAGCTTTACCGAAATAATTTTCCTAAAAGTGTTTTTAGAAGGATCATCAATGAATGTTTATCTAAAAACCACCACATACACATGATTCAATATAATAAATGATTTTTTTATTTTATATTAAAATATTTGCTATATTTTATCAACCTTTATACATTTTGAAAACATATTGTTAAACTAAAAGTAATTCATTGAATCTGCAGCAAACTCACCTAATAATTAGTGAGATGATGGTTTGCTTTGTGAAGTTCATGAAGGTGGAGGTAGCGTGAGATGAATCATTGCTCAAAAACTAAAGAAAAGAAAAGAAAAAAAGAAGAAGAAGATTTGTCAAACAAGGAAATCACCTAATCACTTTCTTTTCTTTTCCATAATTTTGCATTTTTTTTTGTCCCTTTGGAATTTTCTTTGACCAGATGGAAGTGACAATCCCATCTAAAGTTCGTTAGGTCTTGATGGAGAAGGGACTCACTCCAAATCAGTTTCCCCTTGTTAGAGGATTTGATTTCTATACTAATTGTGTCGGTCCGCCCCTTTGTGTGGGCCGGACTAATGCTAAGTTCTCCATTTGCTTGATTTTTATTTTTATTTTTGAAAAAAAGGAAAGCAAATCACAAGAGAGAAGTGTAGGGAGTGCGTAGGCCAAGAATGAAAAACAGGGGGAGGCGCTTGAGAGAGAAAGAGAAGAGGTAGTTAGGTTTTGATTTTCTTGTAAGATGAAGGTTAAATAATATCGGTTTTGGCCTAAATTCTGATATAGTGACTCCTTGTAAGGTGCTCTTCAATGCATTTTGATTACTATTAGCTCTCCACAATACCCCATTTCGCCATTCTTCCTTTTGGTGAAATATTTCCTTTTCTCTTGATTTATCCATCATCGGGTTGATATTTGCTGCTTAAATATTCCAATAATATATTCGATGTATGATTGTTATGAGCCTCTAAATTTTGTTAGAGAAGAACTTTGTGTAAATCATTATTGTCATTGTTAAAATAGTGCTTAAGTGGCTTACGTCCTATGGTTTTTTAATCTTTTATTCGAGAGTTTTCCACGTAGTGCCATGTCTCATCGTGGGTTGATTTATTCTTGCTTGGTTGGATTTTTTGTTGGATTAATTGTTTGTTGAACCTATTTTTGGCACATAAAGAGGGAAAGGTCATTTCCGATGATTAAGTCAGCAAAAGTATGGAGAAGGAGACGAAAGTATGCACAGTTGGAATTGCTCACCTTCTCATCATGGGAAACCCTCCCGATTTATAGAAAGTGGTTCATGGATCCCTCCCCCTTTTTTCTTAGGAAAGAATCTCCTCTTCTTTGGGATAAAATCTCTCATTCCTTATCAAAGACTAATCCTTCATTATCAAAGATTAATCTTCAAAAAAGTAAAGGATTTGAGAACTAGGAAATTCGTGGATAAATACCTTTTACATGTTTTCCGCCTTTATCCATTCATTCATAACAAACTTGCTATGAGCGCAAAGACGGCCGACTGGGGGACTTGAAACTTTAGACGGGCCGCCTAAGGCTAGCCTCTGGGAGGACACCCCGACTTTCACATACTAGCCTCTGAATTTCCTATCTAGGTAGTGCCTATCAGTTTTAATATGATCGTGAGCTTGGACTCCGTCTACTATCAGGCTGTGCACCTTGACTAAGCGGCTGGCCTTAGCCCATCGAGAGCGGGTTTAAAAACCATCGTACTCACAAAACTCTGCTTCACCATTTTAATAATCAAGCTCTTGTCATATTCCTTCCTCTATTTTTTTATTGCTACTTTCTTTTTTTTAATGAAATTTCGAAATTCAATTAATTTTCCTAAAAATTAAAAATTAAAAGACCCACTACCTAATTAATAATTATAAAATTATATTTAAAAAAAATAAATGAAATTTCCATACTTCTAAGTTGTAGACAACTTTCATTCAAATTCAATTAGTTTAAAAACAAATCAAAAGACCCAATTACAGTGTTTTTTTTAAGAAACATAATTTCATTGATTCTAACTAATAATATATTGATAGAAACATATATCCAAAATGCTAAAAACTATAAAGGATGAACAACATCTAGGGTTAATAACATAATGAAATGACTCAAAACCTATATATTTGATAGTTGAGTCTACATACTTGATATTACTATTGTGATTAGAATACATTTGACTCAAGTTCTATAGCATATTGACGACCATTGATTTGATTTCTTGTCTCTGATCGTATATACTTTACTCGTTCGAATCGCTAAAACACAAATAAACGTTAACGAAAACCAAACTGTCATACTGAGATGACACACTCACTACACTAAGACGATGACAACCACACATGCACAAAGGTGACGACAATAAAACGCGCATCAAAGCGACGACTAAATCACGAAAAAAATATATAAAAACCTAGAATTGTTTGGAAGAACTACTTTATTGAGAAAAAAGATAGAAAAAAATGTGTAAATGGCTGATTTCAGACTAAGAATGATAAAATTCACTCTTCTTTCTTTAAAGAAAAGCAGTTTCTGAGAAAAGTGAAGAGAAAGAGAGGCTAGGGTTTGTAGGATTTATCTACTACTTCTAATCTACTACCTAGAAGTTAATAATTATAAACTTTGTCGTGATAACCTATGGTCTAGAGATTTTTACGTAAAAACTCTAACCTCTTTTTTATCAACTTTTTTTTTTTTGTTAGCCTCATTCCTTTAAATAAGGAAGAGCATTTTGCCATTCTCGCCTCTAAATCACCCCTTCTACACCTCTTTTCCATAATTTTTTTTTATCAATAAAGTTGTTATTTCATAAGATATAGATTTTCATTTTTCTTTTCATGTTTTAGTCGTCTTGTATGAAGTGCAGGGATTGCTGTTGTTTTGGTGCTGCGAATCATATCGCCTCGTGCGACATTTGTTCATTCATCGCTGCGGCTGATGCTTATTTCAGATGAGGGCGATTCAAACGAGTAAGTAGATTAATTCATAAGAAATCAAATTAATGGACGCATTATGTCGTAAAACTAGAATCATAGATATTCTAGTCACAATGGCAATATCAAATATGTATACTAAACTGATTAAATATAATTAAATCCGATTTATCATGTTATTAACTTGGATGCTATTTCATCATTTATGGAAGTTTTAGCTATTTTGATTAGTATATTTATCAATGTATTGTTAGTTTGAATTAATAAAATTATTTTTCTCTTCAAAAAAATTATAAGCTTTTGTTATTAACAATATTTATATTACTCATCATGTCTAATTCATGTGGTAGAGCACTCAACGTTTCAAAAGGCAAGAACATAGGAGAAGGGATCCCGATTTCAAGTCCTAATAGGAACAATTTACCATATTATAACTAAAGTGCTTAGCTTTAAAAAAAACAATATTTATACTAAATAAATAAAAGGTGCAAACTTCTAATGGCAATGTATGTTCTTCTAATGTGTTTTGTGGCCTGGACGCTTACTCGGATAAGATTTTGTCTTTTACATTTAGTTTTATCATATTAAATCACGGTGAAAAATGTAACTCGTATGGATATCTTAAATTTCAAGTAAAATATATAAAATTTGGCATGAATAGGTATTCAAGATGATTTATTATTATTATTTAATTTATTTGATATATTAAAATTATATTTTATAATTTTATAAAATACAAAGAGGTGGACCACTTGAGCATTGAATACAGATGAGCTTCATGCAATGTTTTTAAACTGATTCTCAAATTAATCGAAAGTTATTAATTCACGATTCAATAATCAAATCGATAGTTTAATCACAATTGAATCGATGACATCATAATATATAATCTATATTTATTAAAACTTAAAATATTCTTAAAAATTAAAAATGAGTATGATTAAAATAATATTTACACTCCACCATCATACCTAGTTCAAGTGATAGAGATCCACCGCTTTCCGTAAAAGGTATACCGTTTCGAAAAGATATATATACGAAAAGAGGTTCCTCAATTCCAACCTCTAACAAAAACAAGCTTACCATCTTAAAATTAAAGTGTATTAAAAATATTTCATACCTAAATATAAAAATATATCGTTAAATTGAACTATTATATATTTTATTTATTTAAGTAAATATCTAATATAACATTAATTTATATATTATCAATATTTCACTACTTTTGATAATAGTAAATGTATAGTTTAATTTAATGGGCCTTATGTCGACGTTTGCAACGTTGAGTCCCACATAGGTGGGGCAAAAAGATGACTAGAGGCTTAATAGGCTGATTCAAACATGAGAATCATAGTTTAATGGGCCATGGAGTTGAGGCCCATAGAAAGATTAAACGGCCCTTTTTCTGGAACCATATCAAAAAAGTGGCCAATAGATAGCCCATCCGATTGAACCTAGCCAAAATATGGCAATCAATCAACTAATCCGATTTAAAATATTAGTTGTATGATACTGTCTTACTGGGTCAAAGCAGTTTGTCCTAATTTGAGCTGATCTGATTGACCCATGGTCAGTACTCAATTGCCAACTCTAAGTCGATCCATCAAGAAAGCCACAGTTTCTTCAGTACTTCTCGCCATTAAGAAAGGTGGTCTTCTATCAGTATGCTGGTGGGTCGCCCTCCAATATGGAGATTCACCCCACTTAAATTATAAAAAAAAAAAGATGAAGCAATAAGGATGGTGGGAAGTTTTAATTTCTATGTTACATACTTTAAATAAAACAATATTAGAAAAGGGTAATTATGCACCAAATTTTGACAAAGGAGGAAGAGACATTTTGTTTGCAGACTAACGAAAGTCGAAACGAGCTTAGGACGTTGTGTATTCTGCCTATAAATAGGTATTACTCCTTCACCTTCCATCAATCCTATCATCTAGGGAAATCTCAAAAAATAAATAAAAGAAAAAGTGAGGATTAGCACAAGTAAGTTGGTAGTGAGAATATTTTTGGGTGAGAAAAATATTCTTCTCTTTATCCCTAAGGGCATGATTGTTAATTTACACGTAAACTGACTTTATTATAAATTGATTTAAGCCAATTATAGAATACCTTTTAGAGTAATGCGAACTTTAGAAATCATCAATTTTCACATCCAAAATTCCATACTAACAAAAATTTATAAACTCTCAATGTTCATGTATGATCAAACATAAAAGTTCAAGATAATTATTGTGGACGGACATGGTTCCTGCTTAACTCAACCGTGACACAAAATAAAACTAATCATTGGTTTTGGTTTGTTATTTATATAAAACCAAAAACTTAATACTAATATGGTTAACCAAATCTTTGTTATCCATTTGTTTAGTTAACCATATACGCTTTTCTATAACTATAATTAAAAAATAAATTTACAATTCCATAATCTATATTAAAGTTCTAAATTATAACACTATTATAAATACAATAAAATACAAAAAGTAATACATCTATTCATTTGCAATCCTATGCACTTGTGCATTTATAATACATGATACAAATAATATATGAAATGTATGAGATTAGATAATTAATTAACAACTTTAGCGTAAAAGAAACTAATCCAAAGAAATTACAACCTATATGCTTTGGTTTCTGGTGAAATGATAAAAAGTTTGGTTTGAGTAGAAAAGCAAAAGCGATAGATAGAAGTGAGAAAGTCATGACTCATGCAAACCGAGAGAAACCTATATATATAATTTTTTGATTAGTTAAATTAAACCGCGCTTATTGTTTTGTTAATCGAAACTAAGATTCGTAAAATAAAACCAAAATTGAACCACTGATTCGTTAACCTATTTTTCACCCGCTTAGCTTGGTTTTTCGGTCGGTTCGATTTCTTAGGTTTTTTTGCCCACCCATAATAATTATCTACACTTTCAAACCACTCTGATAAGTGAAAAATCCAAATGAACATAAACTCATTAACTATTATTTGTCCATTTTTGTCTTTTCAATCACACCAATCAAAATCATGTTAAGATTCAGTTTTTACTTTTCAACCCTATTTGCCACACACATACGGTTCATTTCTACAATTCCCACTTTTTTTTTTTTTTTTTTTTCAGTGGTTCTCTACTTTTTTTTTTCCTTTGATTCACAAACTCAAAGTTTAAGATTACCACTTTTTTTTTCTATCTCCTATTCTCAAACAATTCAAATCCCACACCACAATCCTTATATTTTATTGTATTTTAAGAAAAGAGAATGTAATCTAATATGACTTTCAGTATGGTTTATCTAAATCCCCAAGAAAATTAAATTTATCTAAATAAATCTAGAAAATAAATAAGGAGAAAATCTAACATTTCGAATTACTTCTTCAACCTTAGCATTGATTTAGTTAGGTTTTCTCCGAAGCTTCTACAAACAAGAAAACAATTCCTTAGAAAATAATGAAAATAAATATCTCATTTTTTTCTTTTCTCATTCACTCAATAAGATCTAGGGAAAAAAATCTATATCTTGAAATCAATGCTTCAAATCCTAGTCGATGACTTAGATTTTATCGTTTCTACGATTAAGAAAGGGAGGCTATGCAGAGAACAAATAAAAAGTTGTTTTAATAATAATTTTTTTATATTTATAGTTAGGTTTCCTTTAAGAGAATATATTACCCTTATAATTCTTTATTTAATTTAAAAGAATATATTTTTTCTAAATTTAAAAAATTAATAGGTATCAGTCCTCCCCTTAACATAAGTTAGTCGCCTGAACTGATATAAGTAAGTCCTTAACTAATTTTCAATGTCATTTTCTTCAAATTTTCTAACTCCCAAATATCTCTTAACATATTGTTGTCCCACTAGAGCTTTACTAACTGATACAATTGCATGCAATATTCTTTTCTTCTTTCCAACACATCTCTCATTCAACATATACTTTCTATAAGTTTAGTATCCAAAAATTGAATAGGTTCCTATTTCATAGAATAAGAGGCCATGATCAAGAACTTATTTACTCAAAGCCAAAATGTAAAAGTCATTATGAACTTAGATAGACTTCAAACTAAGACCACTTAATACCCAAGACACCCACTTTTAATAAATATTTTGAATGGTCTTATAAACCTGTGACGCCCCAAAACCGGGGTGTCCGTTGACAACCTGTCAACTTGCGAATATTAAGGATGTCAAGCTAGCCCCGACACTACTCTGGCGAAAACGAGTGCAGTCTCCTTTGTACCTGTGGAGCACTACTCAAGGTACAAACTTGTCCCAACAAGTTTACAATGACCACACAGGTCCATACATGCGAGTAAACAATGGCCACTGGGGCCCCCCAGATCACTCACAAAATATATATCCCAACCAAATATATTACATGGTTCAAGAGTTTATACATAACTCTTAATACCAACATATATTAAAATTATAGAACTCTAATACATGTTATACAACAATATCAAAGTCACAAGTCGGCTTTCTTCTAACACGCGGCCTAGTAAGTGCCGCCTCCGATCGCCCCCAGACCTTAAATGGTGATCCCTGACAGGTGAGCAAAACCCAGTGATAATTTCCTACATGGCCATTCCCCACCCGAAGTGCACATGTATGGCAAACAATCAGCATTCTGCCACTCATGAACTCACTCAATGTCTACATGACTAATCCCATGTCCCAGTCCTCACCGACTCCTCACATATGCCTGGTTTAACATAGTAAAAATATCCAGTTTTCAAACAAAGCTTTTGTTCTCTAAAACTTACTACCAAGTTTCAGTAAAAATATTGGACTACCCTCCAAGGCGAATTGGGTCGATAAATCCCCTCCTAAATGTACTATGGTCCTCATTTGAAGTGATCTATCGATCGTCCTTCAAGGCAATTCTTCTAAAATCTTTCCTTTTGAAATTCCTTTCACAAACATTTTCATTTTTGTTTCATTTCATGTCATGCACTCACTCTAATATTCTAGGGTGCCTAATGCATATGGAATGCATGATTAATCCAAAACATTCATGCTAATATATCTCATATGCATATATATGCTAATATATATTCAATTATAATACACCAAAATTAGCTCACATGGGCAATTAACAACACAAGCAATTCATTTTGAATCATTTAACAAAACACATTTTCGTTAAACAAAATATTGTCACACATTCACATGAACAGTGAAACCTTTGGGTTACTATTCACGACCACACAAATAGGAATTTTCTCCACTCTGCCTCAAAGCTTTCTTGAGACTAAATTTACTACTTAAACAAGCCTCAGAACATCTATAACCATTTATATGGCTCTTAGCCAAAGATTAACGCAAGTAGGGAAAAGATCCTCACTCTTGAGTTGTCGGAACTCTACCAAATCGTGTGTCCACGCTGCAGTCTCTCTACGTAGAACAGCCTTTACTCGCTCCGGCCGAGAACCGACTGGCCCTGGACGCACGAAAAATCTAGAGATAGCACACCTCTCTTCTCTCTAGAAATCACAAAATCCACACTTTCTACACCTTTGTTTCAGCACTGCACGTTTTGTGCTCATTTCATATGGGGAAGATGAATATTGTTCATCTTTTTGTCCTTACTTGACATCAATTTAATTTCTATCACATGTCCCATTTTTTCACTATTTTGACACTCGACACTATCTGTGCTATCCATTTCCATCATCTCTACTCATGCAACATGTATCACATGAGCATGTAGGTGACTTTTGGTCACATCACATGCTTCTCGAACTCGTTTTATGGCACCGACACCCTGCCTTGAAAAAACGTGAAATTCCAACTATCTCTTTAATTCGACGAACTTCGAATGCGGTACTTAGATTTCACAGACGATTCCAAACGGTGAAATCCGCTTCATCATCCGAGATCTAGACAAATTTTGGATTTTTACCAAATACGATTTACGAGCTTTTCAAAATGAATTTTCCTGTCTTGGTATTCTCCCATCTCTAAAAGGAATTTGGTCCAAATTCTCAATCTTAACAAATCAAAGATTCATATGCAACGTGCACCATACCATGCATGTAAACTAGTCATTTAAGTATTAAACGACCAACCACGCACTTCATCCCTAACAAGAAGGGATAGGTGGCCCGACATCGTGTCATCGCGCTCCCATGTTGACTCCACCCACCGATGCCGCCACGGTAAATTCACTAGCCCCACGATCCGCTGCCGCAAAACCTAATCCTCGCCATCCACAATGCACACTGGTCCCTCCTCGAAGGTCCCATCCGTGTCAACCTCAATATCTCCCCGATCCTCAACATGGGCTGGATCTGGAGTATACCTCCGGAGCATGGAGACGTGAAATACCTCGTGGACAACTAACATGCTGGGCGGTAAAGCCAACTAGCACACTACAGTGCCTACCCTCTCGAGTATCTCGAAGGGCCCAATAAACCTCGGCTATAGCGTCCCGCGCTTGTCGAACTTGACCACTCCTCTCTTAGGCATCACCTTCAAGAAGACATGATCACCAACCTTGAACTCTAAGGGTCGACGTCGTACATCTGCATAACTCTTCTGTCGGCTTTGAGCCATGAGAAGACACTGTCGTATCGTTTACCTTCCTGGAGGTGTCTTTAATCAGATCAGACCAGTGACTCACTCTCCACCCTGGCCCAACATATCTGATCCGCATGGCCTCCTATACAATACCTCATATGGTGCCATCCGTATACTCTGCCTCGATAACCGCATCAGAGGCGAATTCCACTAAGGGCAAGTGCTCTTCCCAAATTACTCCTTATGATCCAGACGCATGCTCAGTGATGTCCCTCTCTAACACCCGTGATAATCCTCTCTGACTGATCATCTGTCTATGGGTGGAAAGCTGTACACATGGTCACCATTGCGGTGCCCATAGCATTTTGAAACTCTCTTCAAAAGCGTTGTAAACCTGGTCCTATCCAACACTATGGAGATCGTAATTCGTGTGTTCACTACTTCGGGTAATACAACCGAAGAATCTCTCTTAATGTGAAGGTCATCCGCATAGGAAAATGTGCCGCACTTCGTGAGTCGGTCCACTGTCACCCATACCGCATCATGCCTCTGCGGCATCCATGGCAAGTGGGTCACAAAATCCATCGTGACGTGCTCCCATCACCAAATTTACCTCCAATGGATGAAGTGTACTGGCCGACACGTGAGGCATCGCCGAACAAAGTCCCCAACGTGTCTCTTCATCCCGCTCCAATAGTACTGGCGACGAAGACTCGTACATCTTCAGGCAAAGAAATCGAGTAAAGGAAAACCATGAGAATCTCCTTCCAACCTATTAACTAGTGGAACCACTACCCGCTCTCTATACTCAAAGACGACTACCATCCGCGCGGACGATCCAAATTTCTCACCAGACTGACCGCACCCGACACTGATGGACACTATCTCCGTCCCGCCCCTCGAGACCCAATCACCGCCTAATAAAGACTCCGTGTAGCTACTAAACTCCCTAACGAACCCCTTCGAGCCCGTCAGCACACTGCAGCCAACCGTCCCATGGGCCTCAGCATCCGCCACTCCCGGAAGCCATACTTAGCCAATGCTCCCGTGACTCCGACCGAGTGCATCAGCCACCACATTTGCCTTACCAGGAGGGTAATGCAAAGTGAAGTCATAATCCTAGAACTCATCCATCTGCATGCCTCATATCAGGTCCCGCCAAGGTTGAAAATATACTCGACTTTGTGGTCCTGAGTTCACCTCAACTACTCACCATATGGGCAGCTGGCGCCTAAATTCCTCTGCCTAAGACTACGGCCACTAACCTATGTCATGTGTGGGGTAATTCTACCATGATTCTTTCAACCGACGGAACCATAAGCTAATACCCTTCCGATCGCGATCAAACATATCTCAGCCTAAATTTCTCGAGGCATCACACAATGCTAATCGCAGACTTGGTCCCCCGTCCGACACTATCAAGATAGGAGTCAGAGTAAGCCTCATCTTCAACTCATGAATGCCTCAGACGGCCATTATCCCAATCAAACTCGACTTATCCCACTGATCTTCACATAAAGCCGCTAATTGGGGAGAAATCCTCAATGAATCTCTTGTAGTACCTAACCAATCCCAAGAAACTATGTATCTCGGCTAAGACCCACTCGCCTCCTAACTCATCACTTGCCTCGACCTTCTAGGTCCACTGACATCGCTCGATGCCGACACCATGTGTCCAAAAATCTCACCTCGTAAAGCAAAACTCCTCGCGACTTATCAATCCTAGTTGCGACAAACTGTGGTCTCAAAGAACTGTAAAACAACTTTCATGAGGCTCATGTTCACTCACCGGAGCATCAAAATGTCATCCACAAAGACTACTTAATAAACTCCATCTAGATAGTCGAATACCCATGCATGAGGTCCATGAATGCGCCGGGCGCATTCTGGCCAATCCAAAGGACATCATCGTAAACTCAAAGTGTCCATAACACGTCCTAAATGCTGTCTTAAGGATATCTGCTCTCCTAACCTCAGCTGATGGTAACCGCATGAAGGTCTATCTTGGAGCAGGACTTCCGCTTCCTCTCAACCATCAAACAAATCATCAATCCTTGTAATGGGTACCGATTCTTTGATCGTAACCCTGCTCAACTGTTTCATAGTCAATGCATACAAGGTCTTGCCCTCTTCTAGTCAACCGAGTTCTTACGGTGAAGTGCTCGGTCCAATGAACCCCTTGTCTAGTAGCTCCTCAGAATGGACTTCCTCGAGTTCTTTGTACTCAATCAGCATCTGCGTGGAGTCATAGATGAAGCATACTAGGTGTAACTCGACACCGGGTCTACAACCTCTGCGGAGGTAACCCTGAGCTCCATCCTGAAAAACATCCTCAGACTCGCAAACCACTAAGGTAGATCTAAGTCCCGGGTCTCACCTCGCCCTGTGGTAAGGCTCAAGCAACGAACTCCGCTAACTGTTCCCGACACCCACTCACCGCCTAGGCAAATCATCAGCCACCCCCTTGAAATACAACACGAGTACCGCCCCGCGTGTAAAGTGAACTCTCCCACGCCACAATCAATGATCACTCGTAGAGCCAAGCAAATTAACCATCCCATGATGACGTCGAACTCTAACATGTCCATGATCCTCAAGTCCACTATGAGTAGAGTCCTAGAGATCTCTAACTAGCAACCACGACATATCATCCCTATTCTCGCCCTAATCCCTAGGGGAGAACTCACATACAAGGGCTCCTCCAAGGCCTTAACCTCGTCTAACTCTATCATAACCGATGCAAAGAATGAATGAATGCGAAGCACCGTAATCAAATACCACTCTTGCTCATGAAGTAGATAGCAAAACGCACTGTATGACTAGTCGATATGTTAACTTCAACTCCAGGTGTGGCGGCGAGACACGCCCGAACCCCGGGATGCCCCTGTCGCGGGCCCATAGTCCGGCCTCGTCTAATATGTAACTGAGGGGCCCAGGTGCCTGACTCGAAACCCGCCTTCGGCCTCAGACGGCCTGTGGAGGAATATACCGTATCCTCTCTCACCCCACGACCGACCGCACCGTCTCGAAACCCCGGATCCCTGCCTCTGAGTCAACCCTCCTCGATACACCCGGCTGCCGGCGCAGAGGCGCGGATCCACCCCGCCGACCAGCAACTCTTATATGTCCCCTCGCCCGGATGGGCCATGCATTTAGAACCTCATGAACTAGAAGCCCTTCTCGCTTTCCTCAATCCAGCTAAGACCGACTTTCTTCCTGTTACTAACACCCTGAGATCCCGGAAGTCTGAAAGATCCTCGATCTCTCTCTCTACGGTTAGGCTATCCCAAACCATGGAGTCCATGTCCCGTAGGCGAAGTCCGCTAATCCCGCTCGAATGGATAACTTTAGCCCATTCCTCGAATCTCCTGACCTCGTCATGTCCGTGGGCCACGTAGTCATCGTAAAAACGGGCTAGTCCCGTGTGAATCTAGCCACATAATCCATCACAACATCGCCTTGAGCCTCACTTCTAGGAACTCCCGAGCCTCGTGATGTCTCGCAAGTGATCCTGAAATACTTACCCATGAACAACTCCTGAACTCCTCGCCCATGTCATCGTCTAGGTCTCTGCAGGTCTTGCCCGGGCTCCACCATACTGCCCCACCTCTAGCCGGAATGCACTAGCCTCGATCCCGGGCCATCAGAGGCGATCTTTATAGCTTCCAACACTTTCTCAATCTGCATGACCCAATGGTCTGCCACCATAGGATTTCCTCCCCCTGTGAATGTCGAAGGATGATGTGCCTTAAACCTTTGGAGGGCTACCTGCTGCACTAGCCTGTTCAATAGCAGCATCCGTAATACTACAGCCTCAGCAAAAGCCTGCTGGTTAAACACTGGTGGTGATTGACCAGTACCCCGTGGACGCCCTCTACGTCATCGCCGACAGCACCCACACATGTCAAAATGACAAGTTAGCCCCTAACGCAAAGGTCTCTAAGGCGTAAACACGGCCCCGAGACACTATTCATATACAGAAAACATTTCATACCAATGTCCATGCATTCATAGTAATGTGGCATCATAATTATATATTAATTCATGGTGCAAATAAAAATTTTATTTTTATAAAGTTTTACTTTATTTTATTTTAGAAAATTTTATTTTAAAAGATTTTATTTCATTTGATTTTATTTTTTTATTTTTCTTTAAAAATTTTTTTTTTTTTGAAACCTCGTGGAATGTGTTGTTCATGAATAGTGTTCATGAATAATGTCTCAAATAGTGACTCAAAACAAGGTAATCGGAAGCTCAACCGAGTTTGCACTGTGTGCACACTGCCCACCGCAAGCACACTACGCCGTGTCGTGTGCCCGGCCCTACTGTGTCAGGCCTCGCACGTAATGGCAGCATAGGCAGCCGTGTCGCAGCCTCGTATCGCGCAACCCCCGGGTTGTCTCAGACGCGACACATGGTCGCCCTCCCCACCCACGACACTTTGTATCACAACGCCCCTACGTTCAGCGCACGCCTGGCTGGGACGTGGCCCTCCGATGGTCGATCGTGGCGCTGGGCTCACCAGGTCGGGTCGAGTCCCGCCGTGTCGCGGCCCCCGCCAGCGCCCAGCCGCCTTCCCAGCTCTCCGTGTCATGATACAAATCAGACATGACCCAAGCAGATGTCGAAATTAGCAAGAGCCCACAGCTGTGCCGTAACGCTTTTTTTTTTTTTTTTTTTTTTCTCATCATTTTTTTTCATTCCACGGCATCGGAAATCACCAAAAAAGGATATTATTATTATTTTTTCATTTTCTAGTAAACCAAATAAATTTATTAAAATTTATTTTATCCATTTTTTTTTCTCCATTTTTACACATTGTAAAACCTTAGAAAAAATTTCTTCACATCATTTTTTTTTCATTTAATTTGACTATTCGCTCAAAATTTTCTTTAAACACTCGCTCTCACACTAACCTGAGTGTTCAACATTTTTTCCTATGTGCTATTCACTAAGCACACAAATCACTCAATTCATAACACACAACAACTCATGTTATGCAATAACAATCACACATAAAAACACAATGGCGCAGAGACTTAACTCGTCACGTGACTTCCAGGCAATCACATATCAACCCACCTGAGCTGCCCGTCTTACGCCTACACCATCGACTATGGCCTAAGCCCAAGTCCTCAAGCCTTAGGTATCTGTGATACCCAAGCTCGATACAAGCCGTGAAGTCGTGGTCAAGATTTCAAACTTATGGATACCCAAACCCGAGCTCCTAGGTAATCGCTTACCTAAACTCGATACTCAAGCTATGACGCCCAAAATCGGGTGCGTCGCTTGACAACCCTTCAACTCAAGGAATATTCGTGATGCTCCGTTACCCGACACCACTCATGAAAATCGGGCAGAGTCTCCTTTGTATAGGGAGCTCTACCTAAGGTACAAACTTGTCCCAACAAGTTTACAATGACCACACGAGGTCCACATGCGAGTAAAATAATGGCCATCAAATTTCGCATCAATACTCACAAAATATATATCCCAAACTAAATATATTACATGGTTCAAGAGTTTATACATTACTCTTAATACCAACATATATTAAAATTATAGAATTCTAATACATGTTATACAACAATATCAAAGCCACAAGCTCCGCTTAACACGCGGCCTCTAGTGAGTGCCGCCTTCTCCCGACGCTCCCGTGACCAAATGGTGATCCTTCGACAGGTAAGCAAAGCCCACAGAGATAATTTCCTACATGGGTTATTCCTCACTTATAAGGCGCATGGCAAACAACTTCATATTCAAGCAATTTCATGAACCTACTCAATGTCTATATGACTAATCCCATGTCCCAAGTCCTCACCGACTTCACATATGCCTAAGCCGAATGCGAGTAAAGATATCCAGCCAAAACAAAGCTTTTTGTCTTGAAAACTTAAGCAACCAGTTTCGATAAAAATACTGACTACTCCCTCCGAGGCGACCATCAATAATCCTCCGAAATAAATATGGTCCTCATCCGAAGTGATTTATCGACATCCTCCGCAGGCAATTCTTCTGAAAATCTTCCTCAAATTCCTTTCACAAACATTTTCATTTTTGTTTCATTTCATGTCATGCACTCACTCCTAATATTCTAGGTGCCTAAAGGTATATGGAATGCATGATGTCAATCCAAAACATCATACTAATATATTCACATGCATATATATTAATATAATTAAACTACATAAATCATGTTATGCAAATTTCATCATCATACACCAAAATACTACTGGGCTAATTAACAAACACAAGCAATTCATTTTGAATCACTTAACAATATACATTTTCACACCAAAATTTATAAGGCTGACTATTCATAGGAATGGGCGGAAACCCTGCCATCGTTCACTTCAATTGAATAAATAGGAATTTTCTCCACTCCTGGGCTCAAAGCTTTGAGACTAAATGTACGCGCTTAAACAAGCCTCGTAATGACCTCAACCATTTACACGGCTCTAGCCAAAGATTAACGCGTGAAAGATCCCTACCTCTTGATTTGCCTGACTCCACCACATGTCCACGCAGAGCCCTCGCCACGCAGAATGTTTTACTTCTTGCTCACAGAACCACTATCTGACGGCCAAAATCTAGAGAGAAGGGCACACTTCTAGAAATCACAAACCCACACTTTCAGAGACCTTTGTTTCAAAGACTGCACGTTTGTGCTCATTTCATTTGGAGAGACAGCACTGTCATCTTTTGTCCTTATTCTCATTAACAATTTTAATAATTCCCATCATGTCCCATTTTTTCACTATTTTGACACTGGCACTATCTAGGCCAAGCCCATCTCTATCATCTCTACTCATGCAAAGGCGTCACATGAGTACATGTAGGTGACTTTGCCACATCACATGTCTCGAATCCGCTTTACTAAGACCCGACACCCAAGGCCTATAAAATGTGAAATTCGACCGCTCCCGTAATTCGATCAAATTCGACATGGTAGCTAGGATTTCGGGCGAGACAATCTTAACGTGAAATCCGCTTGCCATCCAAGATCTAGAAAATTTTGAATTTTTACCGGAATTACGATTTTACCATTTTTCAAAAATTGAATTTCGTTTTACAAACCATCGATTTAGTTTTTTTCTTTCCAAATCTCATTATAACTCAACAAGTAAACTTCTAAGATAACATAATCACCAAATTCAAATAACATATATTGCTTGAGATTAACAAAGATAACTCTATGTGTACTTGGCTCTTCTAAATTCCTATTCAATCGTATTATCCTCCGCAGTCAATTACACAAGTTCAAGTCTGAATTTTTTTTTTCTCCAATATGATCATAACACATGATATCATAAACTTCCACCATAAACTCTCTAAAGTTATCATCTCATTGCTAGCTTAACTATTTTACAAGGAAATTTAACCAAAGGGTAAAGACATCCGACATTTTTCAAGTCCAAAACACAATCTCTCAACAAATTTTTCCAACTCAGAATTACTTCCTCACTAGCTACCACCCTAAGTATGAAAGCTAATATCAAAACTCAACTTAATGCTTAGATTTTTTTTTCTTGCATCACAAATCTAGAAATAAATAAGAATTCTTATTACATACTATAGAATCGAATATTTCATACATTCTAAATTCCTTAATACGAGAAGCAACTAATAGAAAATTATTAGACTTTATCCATAAACAAACCATCACAATGAAACATTATCATCAACTAGGGTTCTTGGTAACCTTATCACAAAATCCATGGTAATAAGTTCTTACACTCATTTAGAAATACAAAGTAATTTCAAAACTCTATTAACTCTTTTGATGTAAGCCTCCATATACAAAAACATACTAAACTCATAGTCAGAATAATGAATATTGCTATCGCATATATGACCATCAAAATTCTACCTTAAATATTTATACTTTTGCATCATTTTAGGGTGGATGGTAAGCTTAAAGTAATAAACTTCCTTCAAAATTTTATGTCTCCATTGTTTTAGACATTAAATCTAGTCCTAAATTTCAAGATCTCATCATATGATTAAAACACAATTAATTGTTCCAAGAGTTCAACTAGTTTCAGATAAATTTGTAGGTTTCACTCTCTAAATAAGTTTGTTAAATATGGTGCTCAAATATAAAACTCTAAAATCCAAAAGTATGACATGAACTTTAAACATCTCAAAACATATAATAATCATTTGTTACAACCCTCTAAAAAAAATTACAATGAATCACTAATTTCTTGCTTAAGACATCAACCACAAGACAATCATTACTTTATTAGTACTAAATAATGTTGTCATAATCCTTAAGTAATCGTATCAATATCCTTAAGTAATTGTTTAAAATCTTTTTAGAAACAAGGATATAAAACTCTCATAATCTATTAATATCTCATAAATTTGCATGGACGGACACATGACGTTAGATACAACATATAATTCGACATGCATTTGCTTATTTTCAGATCCTTTCCGATGAGGATGTGGGTCTTCATCATCATCATAGTAGCTAAAGAGATTGGTAGCGATATGCCAAAGGAGGATGCTGTGATCGAATTCTACATCAACTACACTCCAACCAAGTTTTCTACTAATAGAATCCCCCTTTTTTGTAATCACATAATCACCTCTATGTTTGAGTAGCTTCTTCGCATCCCTCAAGGGACATCAAGGTTGTCATCTCGAGAAGAAGCCGTAGATGGGCTCCTCCATGTCATCCACTTTCTCCCAAGTCATGTATCGCACTCTCTCCAAAATTTGTTCTTGTCAAAGAAGCCGTTAACTCACGATCGAATCCTCGTTTTGTCTCTCGAGGTAAGAATCGATTAAGTTGTTCTCGCGGCCATGCTTCTGCACTATCTCTTGCCACTACCGATGAGATGGAAAGGAGGTGCTCTCTGCCTGGTGAATCCAATTAGTCAGCAGGGTATACTTTCTCTGCTGCTGCATAACCGCATAATGCTCCAGCCACAAATCAACATCACAATAGGCAGAATCTCAAGAAAATAGCCCAAAGAGTAACGTGTAAGTGAAATAGTTGAGGCCAAGATTTGAGAACCTATGATCTCTGATGAAGAAGCTGAAGGCCACTAAGGTAGAAATAGCTGGACAAGAAGCTGACAGTCCGGAGAAGAATGCCTAGTGGAGAATAAACCACAACAGCTCAAGTGAGCACACTATGTAAGAAGCGCCAAGCCCTGCCTCTACCACTTTGAATGCCCCTTCTGACGACACATACTCCCAGATGATGCCCCTCACCCTCCTGCTGGTCATCTGGGTTGAGGATGAGGCCTGTATATAGATGTCTCAATTGCATCTGAATAACAAAGTAAGCCCTCATTAATATATTTTCACTCCAAAATTAATGTAGTGCCATGATCACCCGCTGCATGAAGGGAGTCCAAGTGCCTCTCAGAGTACCAATGGTTTCTTTCTCTAGTTCTACGTGATTTTTGTATATTTCCGGATCGTATCTCTTTCTCACAAATTCACAAGGATACACCAGGTCCAGGATCAGGAACTGGGAGCAATGCATCTCCGAAGTGTTTCTTTGCTGCAGACCTGAGAGAACCCAGGTCCCTCTCGATACTTGATAATTCCACACAAACATTGAATGGACAGAAATGAGAGCGAGTCTCTACTAGTCCATGACCTGAAACACGCGTGAAAAGCCACCCCAACTTGGACTACCAGCCCAAGCCAGTGCCTTAACCACAATTCATTATCTCAAAGAGGCAGTGATTGTACCAGGGCCCCCAAGGTGTAAGAGGAAATCAGGCCTAAAAATGTTACAGGGTATGATTTGATCCATGATCATCATGTTTCCCTTCAGTTCTCTAATTGGCTTGAGGTGCCAAGATAGCTATCGCACCCAGTCTGCCGACATACGCCGACCAAATCAGGATTCTGATCCAAATCGCCACTGTGAACTTTCGGGCGCCAAGCTAAAGATGCAGGAGGACGATTTGCAGGAAGAGGCGATTTTTGTGCAGTACATCGACCATAGCTCCCATTCATCCCAAAGTTTTCGCATTGTTTCTAGGAATATCTCCATTGCTCCGTGCGACCACTTCATCACTGGTGGTCACAAAACACTAAACTAAGGAACACCAATAGTTTTCAAAAAACATCAGCAGCAAAGGGTTTGTTTGTTACTGTTTTTGAAAATTGTTTTAAGGTCTCTAAAAAACAAGGACAAGGACAAATAAAGAGAACATGTTTGTTTCATAGTTTTTTTTGTTATGAAAAACACAAAGAACACTAAATTAAATAATAAAACCAAGCCAGAGAACACAAATGGCGTCAGGTTTTCAAAATCAAGCTTATGAATAGTTTTCTCAAAAGTGTAATCACAAACATGCCCTTAGGTTTTGTTTTTGAGGGAATTGTTTTCGCTCTCAAAAAAACCAAGAGAATATGGAAAATAGTGGAGAACACATTTAGTTCCCAGTTTTTTTGGTTTCGAAAACATGGAGAAAATACTTGTAAATTAAGAAAACAGAATAGCTTTTAGAGAACACAAAAAATAGTGTTATGTGTGTTTTCAATAGTTGTTTTCTTATGAATGCTTTCAAAACATGAACAAATATGCCTTAGGTTCTTGTTTTGAAAATTGTTTTATGTTCTCAAAAACAAGTAGAATATATTTTGGTTTATAGTTTTTGTTATGTAAAACATTTAAAGTTACCAGGCAAGACATCCAAAGAAGGGAGGGAGTCCTAGGTTATAGCCCAGTCAGACAATTTAATTACTACATTGTAACAAATTCTTTGGCTAGTAATTAGAGAGTGCCTCCTACTTGTGTTTTTCGCTGCCGTGGGATTTGAATTTCCAACAGGTGTCATCTTCCTATCAAAGCATCGAAAAATCAATCATATTTTCAAAGATTGTCATTTTACTTAAAGTATTTGGATTACAATATCAAATACAATTGTCCCACACCTCTCTTATGAGGGGCACTTCCTTTCATGGTTAAAATGGATCTATAAAAACTACAAATGAATTGCAAATTGTTTAATCACCAAAATGGAAAAGATTGGAATAAATCATGGAATATTTAGAACCATAGAAATCAAGTAGTATTTAAAAGGATTCAACCTAACCCTTTCTCGCCATTGAGAAAGCTACTATAACTTTTTTCAAACTTTGCAAGATCATTTGAAAGACCATCATCACTTAAGGAAGGTTATAAGAGCTTCAATGACGGAAAATGGATTCATTGGATCTCCTATCTATGATAGATTCAAGTTAAATTTGATGATTCGAGATTAAATGACACTAGTGCCTTAGGATGGGTCATATTAGAGACTAAATGGTATTATAAAGATGGCTGGATGCAGACATTTACAAGTCCTTTATAATTGTTATAGAATGCATAACATTAAGAGATGAGATTTTAGCTTCCAAAAATAGTGGTTACTCAAATTTAGAGATTGAAGGTGACTCCAAGATTCTAATAGATTGATATAATAAAAGTATTAATATCCCTAGTTCTATTATATTATTAATGGAGGATACTTGGAAGTTATCTTATGATATGAACATTTATGAATGCGGACATGTCTATAGAGAAGTAAATAGAACTGTTGATTGTTTGGCCAAAAAAGGTATTGGTATTATGGATTCAAAAATTTGGTTGTCTAATTTCCCTAAGGATGTTACTAACATTAGTTTTGAAGATTATTGTGGGTCTCTATCTAATCGTATGTGTAGGGTCATTTGTTCGTATTTTTTTCCTATAAAAGAAAACAAAGTGCTTAGTTGTCCAAAAAAAAAAAAAAGATAATAAGAATAGTTTAAGAAAACACTAAATCGTGTTTTCAAGATGATTTTCAAAAAACGGGGCTCTTAAGAACATATTTTAAAAAACAAAACCAAACAGATCCCAAAATCAGAAAGAGTTTGTGTTTTCAAAAACTATTCTCAAGAACCGTTAAAAAACATAAAAACAAACACCAAATGCCCTTTTAGACATGTTTATACTAGTTTGGAAGCAACAAATATAAAATAGCTTTTTTTTTTTTTTTTTTTTTTAAATATTCATTATGATAAGATTAGTGTTTGGGAATTTGGGTTTTTTCTTCCCAAAAAAAAAAAAAAAGCATTTTTAAGGGGGGCACTTTATGAATATAAATGCACTACAAGTAATTAAGGAGGATTTTGAATAAATCAAGTGACATTGGCTCCCTCGAACTCTTCTTTGTGTTCTGCAATTGCAAGTCCCTTCTTGGTATTTATAATGCAAAATAGAGTTTAGTAGGAATATGAGCAAGTGATGGAGGGCAGGAGTTGTTGATCACACTAAGCTGCACTTTACCATTATAATATAAGAATCATTCTTTCCTTTTCATTTGTTCCCTATTTTGCTTTATGCAGAATCATCTATCATTGGGGTATTCACAAGTCAAGAAATACATGAAAATTTTGGCAAGAATATTACGGTTGCAATTTGATATGATAATTTTTATAGGTGATGAATAATTTTCATATTTTTTAAAAAAATTTCTATCTTCATTACTTTGTTCTAGGGAGTTAATAATATATAAAAGTTGGTACTTTTTGAAATGTCTCAAATCCTTAGATTGTAAGGTACCTGAAGGATTAGTGTGCTCTAAAATGATGATGAGATCTATTACTTTACATGGAAATGTGTTTTTACTTGAAGTTTCTAAACTATTGTCATAAAGTATTTTGAAAAGAAGCATGTATCATTTTTTTTTATTGAAATATCACAATACTTTCTTGAGAGTTTCTATTTTACACCCCATCAATTTCATACACCCCATTTGTGTTTTGAGAAAAAATTGGGATGTAATATATATGAGGTGTATAGAGAAATGGGTGGGGTGTAAATAGAATCTCTCATAATTCTTTTAATATTATGTATTGAATTACTTAAAATGAGCTTAATGGAAATAATTTTCCTAAAAGTGCTTTTTAGAAGGATCATCAATGAATGTTTTCTAAAATCAAGCACATGCACATGTAATTTTTTCAATATAATAAATGATTTTTTATTTTATATTAAAAATATTTGCTAACTTTTATCGAACTCTTTATACATTTTCAAAACATATTGTTAAAACTAAAAGTAATTTATTGAATCAGTAGCAAACTCACTGAATAATTAGTGAGATGATGGTTTGCTTTGTGAAGTTCATGAAGGTGGAGTGTAGCGGTGAGATGAATCATTGCTCAAAAACTAAAAAGAAAGAAAGAAGATTTATTAAACAAGAAAGCACCCGAATCGGTTTCTCTTTCTATTTTCCATAATTTTGGCATTTTTTTCTTTGTCCCTTTGGAATTTTCTTTAACCAGATGGAGAAGGGATAACCCCATCTAAAGTTTGGGTTAGGTCTTGGTGGAGAAGGGACTCACTCCAAATCTGTTTCTTTTTCTTTCTTCTTTTTTTATCAGTTGCTTGAGCATCACCCAGAATTCTTTATTCACAGTAACCTGTTTGCAAGATTAACCCGAAGATTAGAACACAAACATAGAAGAAGACCTGAGGTAACTGATGATTTTTATTATGCTAAGAGAACCAAAACATTGAGCAAGAGGATTTTGATTTCTATACTAATTGAAAGATATAATGAGTGAGCACAACCTACTTCCACATTTCTTCTCTGGTTAAATAGACATCTTGAAGATTAGGGGATTAGGAACTTTTATAAGGCTGACTATCTGATTAGGATTCCCAGCATGATCACTTCACGAGATTATCCTCAAGCTGTCAAGAGCAAATTAGGAGATTTTGGAGGCCAAGCACTCTTCTTTTAGAGTGGAGTCCCACTCATGTTATAACTCTAGTTTGAATAGCCACGAGATTATCTCTGAAAATTTTCAACTTTAATTTATCATTAATCATAGATCTGAAGTCTGTCATCATGCCTTCTTCCTATGAAAAGTGGGACCAATGATGTTGTGTCAATCGTGAACTTCTCCTTGGCCAGCAGAAACCAGTGTGAACCTTAATGGATATTGGCTTGTGAGGAGCAAGTAGTCTCTAATGTGACATTTGATGAATGATGACATGCTGAGGGGCAAAAGAATTGGTGGGATAGAATTTGCCTCATAGATTGTTGACTATCATATAACAATAGAAGAGAGCGCTATAAAGACTGAAACATTCTGGCTTGGTTTTGAGCGGTACGTGGATAGAGGGCTCTAGAGGTATATGAGTGTGCTTCAAAGCTTAGGTCAACTCGGATGAATTTGGGGAGCTTGTTTTGTCTGTGACTAACTAGTAAGAGGCACTAATCATCTATACAAATCTTTAGTCGAAAGATGAACTCGCTCTCTCTTGATAAGTCATGTGGGCACTTAAATAGAGTTGTAATGTGGTAGATTGGGTCTCTCGATGGGGTTCAGTTGAGTCCACTGCATGGGGGTATATAATGTTGTCATATGGAACAAGTAGGGCTATTGACACCTAGCCCATATAAACTGAAACCACTGATTTCCGTATAAGACCTATCCTCAACCCAATTATAAATGATCATCCAAACTACTTAAACTTAATAAATTAATGAACATGTGTATTCACTTAAAAGTTTGATCATCATCAAAGAAAGAATGATTTATTTATCAGGCTGCTTTAAGCTTGTTGCCAAAGAAAAGTACCAAATTAAAACGTACAGTTTCTTTTCTTTTCATTCCTTCATTTTTTTCAGCATCTCACTGCACTTTCGTCTTTCAGATCCTCCTTCTGCCACATTTTACTTCCTGTCATTATTTCTTAACTATGAAAACTCACATGACTAGACAGAAGATTTAATATACAGAGGATGCATCAGATTCTCCAAGGGCAAGCTCCTTTTCCTTTGCAATTAACCCATGTATCTTTTGACCAACTTAAAGACCAAAAAGCAATAATAAATTCTATCTTGTAATTTTGTAATATACAATTTTTTTTTTAGTCCAAATCACTTCGGAAAATAACTTCCCTATCACTAAGTACAACAGATATGGTTTTGATTTGATCAGGATAAGAATTCACCGAATTAGTAGGTAAATTAAGCCATGATCAGTCCCAACAAATGGTACAATTTCGATTAGTCCCATAAAGGCAAAGCTTTGTCCGAAATGCTTTGAAGATTAACTGTGAATCTAAGAATGAATGATGTTATGGTGTTTGGTTGTGGGCCTTGTGGCTCTTCATCTCTACCACTAATCATATGATTTTTCTAAATCTTTCTTTCTTTTCTGGTAGTAGTTTAAAATAACTTATAAAAATAATTTAATGGATTTTTTTTATGAAATTCTATTTCACTGTGGACGAGAAAACCAAAAACGTGGGTAGAATATTTTATTAGCAATGCTCAGCACACAATGTCGCAAATCAATAGAAACATTTTTGGTAAATCTGATGGATCTATTTACCTTATCCATTGGTATGATGACTACATTTTGGTTTAAGTTCTCGCGATTTTGTTTTAAAAGCCTCTCTCAAAAGACTCTATACTAATTGATGTTGCATGTCCATGCTTGAAACCATAATTCTTCCTCACGTGGACAATATCATACCAACATGGATAGGCAAGGTTCCATGAGTTTCCTAACAAGTGATGCAATGAGCTTGGATTAAACATGTGACCTTCGGTGGTGAGCCCCTAATTTCAGCAGTGGTGCGGTTTAGTATGTACCCAAACTTAGTGAAGACAAGAAAATCCTATTTTGATTGGAGAATTCAGTTTAAACTTTGTTCGAGGCGGAGGACATCGGGTGTGAACCCAAAGTCCGGACGTCGGTTAGGAATGGAAATGTTTATGATAGGGCCTGAATGTGTGTATGTAAAATAATATCATTTGGCAAAGCAAGCGCACGTGTTGCCTCAAATAATATAGTGTAAAAAAGTAAGAGTGTCGATCCCACGAGAATTAGGTTACCAAGTACTGAAATTATCCTATTCTTGACTTTATCTGGATGATGGATTTGATGGTAGAAATAAGAAAACAACTAAAATCCTAATCTATCATGAAAATATATGAAAGGATAAAATTTGTAAAATAAATTACAATTTCTTTCTTCTATGTGGTTAATAAGGTTGGGAAGGCTATGATGTATTTTTCGGTTGAAAACAAGATAAAAATGGGGCTAGTAGGCTTGATATGGAGAATACACTTAAATAAAACCACGCTGCTTTATCCATGAGTAAATTTTTTAATTCAAAACACTAATTAAAGCGACGCCGTTTTGGTTTGAACGGACCAAAACGACGCTGCTTTGAAGTGGTTGTTTAAAAGGAAACTTTCTTCCTCCATTCCCCGAATTCGCTTCCAAGGCATCGCTGAAAGTGGTCTTCCTAGCCTCCGTTTCTACTCGACAAGAGGGCATTCCTCCAGAGTATGTTCGTCTTCTCCAGCTTCCTTGGGCAGTAGGCTTGTTTTTAATTTCTTTCATCAATTTCTTCTTGTTTGAATAGTTTCCTTTTTGAGTTGAATCTGAAATTTTCAATCAAATTCCTACAATTTTTTGATTTTATTCTTTCTTTTTGAAATTCCATCATGGGTATTGAGAATCTCGAAAATTTGCATTTTTGCTCGATTGTATTGCTTGTAATAATGAGATTACTTATATTTAACCGATTTTCACCGGGAAGGACTAAGTCATCTCGCGACCGGTCGTACCCACCGAGTTTTAACCGATTTTTCAACACTGTTCCTGCTGTTGTTACGCTATTACAGTTATTCCTGTAGTCTTACCCGCCCCTTTTCTATTTCCACTGATTTTCCTGCCACGGCCTTCACCACATCAGCCCTGTTCTTCCTCCGACGATTACAGGCCTCTCCGAGCCGGTCAGCCCGGCGATTTCCTCTTTCTTGGACGAACTGTGACAGTTGGAGCAGGATCAGAGGGAGCAAACAGAGGCGATGGGAAACAGAGTTGCAGTCAGTCGAATTAGCACTTTATCTTTACAATAAAACTTCTGGTCCTGATCCCAAATTCATTGATAGCATCCAATGTCGCCGAGTCAGAGACCGTCCTCACAACGATGGGAGAACGAAACGAATCCTCCAGCCAATCCAGGATATGACGGAGGCGCCTGAATTAGGTTGTTCTTCAATGGTCATTTTCCGGGAAAAAAGAAGGAATGAAATGAAATGAAAACAGAGAGAGAAGGCGTTGGAGTACTTACTCTGTTTGATCAGTGACCACCAAAGAGGAAGAAGATGATGGAGGGTGGTGACAGAGACATACCATTAAAATAATGAAATTGGGGATGATGTTTTTTATGGAAGGGACGAAGGAGAGCATATTCTAGTTGTTGGGGTGGCGTATTTTTGGAAGATGTGATGTTTTTATTAAGGTTTTTTTAAACCATATAACAGAGAAGAAACAAGGGCGATGGAGATCTGCAAGTTTTGATTGGAGTTTTAATTTGTTGTTTTGTTGGGGGTATTTATTAACTTATTCATTTGCTGTTAAAAAAAAAGAAGTCATTTGTACATGTCATGGAGATGGAGATCTGCAAGTTTTGATTGGAGTTTGAGTTTGAATTTTCAGAGACGGCAAAACTCTGCTTCATCATTTTAATATTCAGGCTCTTTGTTGTCATCTCCTTCCTCTGTATTATTAACTTTTTTTTTTTTTTTTTTAAATGAAATATCGTCGGTACCAATTAATTTAAAAAAAAATTAAAATCAAACGACCACAATCATTCAATTAATAATTACAACTTTTCTTTTCTACTTTAATGAAGTTTCCATAATTTAAGCCGTAGACTTTCATTCAAATTCAATTAGTTTGGCAAATCAAAGACCACTTACCTAACCTAGTTAATAATTATGAACTTTTGTTAGGAATCAGTGTCTAGGAGATTTTTATGTAAAAAAAATCTACTTTCCTTTTCTCCCTTTAACTTTTTCTCCATTACCTCGTCTTAAGTAAAGACACAGAGGTGATTTTTTTGGTTATTCTTGACCATAAATCATCACTTCTATACATATTTCCATAGTTTTCATTAATAAAGTGATTATTTCATTTTGAATCGGTTTACGGTTCAACGATCAAATCGATAGTCTAATCATGATTGAATCTGTATGGAACATCAGCAATATGGCACCAAGTATTTTTTAAAATTTAAAATATTCTCAAAATTAAAAATAAGTATGATTAAAATAATATTTCATACATGCTCATCATACTTACTCAAGGTTAATGTATATGAGAGGTCCCCAAATTCAAAATCCCAACAATCACATTTCCTTACTAACTTGAAACTAAAATATATTAAAGTTTTTTTCATACCTAAATATAAAATATATTACAAATTGAAGTACATGTACTAATTTAACATTGATTTATATATTATTAATATTTCACTACATTTGATAACAGTTTACTTATGTTGATGTTTGCAATTTTGAGTAGTTTAATGGGCCATGGAGTTGAGGCCCATAATAGGATTGAACGGCCCTTTTTCTGGGGCCTTCTGATCTTTGGAATCGGTTGCAGGATGCAGGCTCTGAACCGGGATTAGAAAGAACCATATTGAAAAGTGGCCGATCGATAGTTCAATCGATTCGACGATCAAAAAGTGGTTGATCGATAGTTCAACCGATTGACCAAATTAATCCAATACATTGTTACATGCATGTTTAAGCTACTTAATAGTTCACTCAGGGGGCCTTAATTTCAAAGTCGTTAGGTTAACTCAAATAATCCTGACTCAAATTACTAACTCTTAAATCAGCCCACCAAGAAGAGCCCCGAGCCTCTTCACTTTCCCATCATCAAGAAAGGTGGTCTTCTCTATCAAGGTTGAGGACATTGTGTATTCTGCTTATAAAAAGGTATTGCTCCTTCACCTACCATCAAACCGTGACACAAAATAAAAATCGAGGTTTTTGTTTTTTTATTTATATAAACAAAACTAACATTAATATGGTTAACCAAATTTTCAAGTAACCATTTGTTCGACAACTCATATCGGGTTTTCAATAATCATAATAAAATAAATTTACAATTCTACAATCATATATTAAAATTCTAATTATAAAATATTATAATACAAAAATACAAAGACAAAAAAGAAAGAATACAATCTATTCATTTGTAATCCATGTGTATTGTGTGCATTTATAATACATCCAATAAATAATATATGAAACCCATGAAATTAGTTAATTTAATCATGGTTTTTAATCAACAACATGTTTTAACAATTTTAGTAGAAAAAGAAATCCATCCGAAGATATCAATACCTCATATGCTTTGACGGGAGGAAAAAGTAAAGATGACAGATAAAAGTGGAAAAGTCACAACTTACAAAAATTGGGAAACCTATTATATATATATATATATATATTGGTTGGTTAACCGAAATCACGGTTTTTGTAATTTGTAAACCGAAACCGAGATTTGTGTAAAACAAAAACCATAATCGAACCACTCGATTCGATTAACCTATTTTTCAATTCGGTTTTAGTTTGGTTTTTCCGTCGGTTCAGTTTCTTATGTTTTTTAGCCCAATTCCTAATACTATCTACACTTTCAAACTACTCTGAAAACTAAAAAAATCCAAATGAACATAAAGTTATTAACTAAACAATCATTAACTAAACAAAGTCATCACTCATCGCGGAAACTAAAGATATTTGAAAAGATATAAACAAATGAGAAGATCAAAAGGTTTCAAATCATATAACAAATAAGATATATATTTTTTTTACACAAAACCTATGTATTCAAATGTGGTAAAAAATTCAAATTTTTTAATAAACATTCTCAAATACATTTTAAATTGATTTCTGTTATTAAATATGATCCAAACAATTTGCATCGTTCCGTTCGTAAAATTTTCATATCAATATCAAAATCAACTAAGCATTTTTTCCTTTGGTCAACAAATATCAAATAGTGCTCAAACACGTAATTTTCTAAACTGCTAATCGCAAATGTTCATTTTAAGGTGGACGGAACCAACATCGCTAGTACTTAACCTTTTAATTGAAACCCTAAGAGGTTAGGGGTTCAAATAAATTACATTAATTATTAAGGAATGTAAATGTCACCATTATTCCCGCTGATACTAATAGTGTCTATTATTATTCTCGCGATGAGTCGAACTAACTAGAGTCAAATATTTTATTTAAAATCAAATCACAAAATATTGTATGTCATTTCTATCATAAACAAACAATTCTAAATTGTATTACATAAAATCACCATTTGATCAATGAATAATCAAATCAATAAAACCAAACTTTTCATAAAACCAAGATCATATATAATTTGAATTAAAAACTTCATCATAAAAATGACGTAAAAACAAATAATTATATTTTCTAAAATCTGTATTAATATCCCTTATATCAAATAAACACTTAAGAATTTTGAAGAAGTCAATTTAAAGAATCTCGATAAACTATTTCACCCCTAGGTTTGAGAATCCTATCAATTTTATAATGTCAATATTATTAATTTTAATAATATTTTAAATTCCTAACTAGCTAATAATTTAGTCAATGAGTTTCAAACTTTATAAAAGTCTAATTCCTTCTAATATTATTTCAAATATTTATTTATTTTATATTCTAATTAAATCAACTACTAAACTAAAAATGATTATTATCAATATATTTTACATCATATTATTCTAATATTTATCTTAATCACAATATTATTTAAATAAATTCAAATCTTAGTAAATATCTACTTACCAAAATACATCAAAAATACTTATCAAATACATATATCTATAAAATTTTACTCAACCAAAAGTATAATATTTAGTTTATTATTATTTTATAAGAATTTTTTCATCAAATATTTACTTTCTTTTGAAAACTATTAAGAATGTCTAGGAAAATTTTCAACATCCATCATTATCCCCAGATTTCTAGTTCTTACGCATGCTTTATAAATAGGTTTCCTAGGCTTCCTGTATGAAAGTTTTTATGCCTAATTTTTTTTTATATATAATGATATTAACCATAACAAATCTTACATTTCAAAGTACTTCTTCAACCTTAGATTTGACATCCTAGGTTTTTCGGGTTTCTACGAACAAAAAAAAACAACTCTCAGGGAAGAACAAAATAATATCTCATTTTTTATTCATTGTAATAAGATTTAGGAAAAACAAAACTACCTTTGAAATCAATGCTTCAAATCCTAAGTGACTTAGATTTTCCATTGTTCTACAATCAAGAGAGGAAGACCATGCAAAGAACAAATAAAAAGTCAGACACACAAATTTCTTTCATTTATCCTTAGGTTTTTAGGAGAATTACTCCTTATACCCTTTTTTAATTTAAAGAATTATATTTTTTCTGTACCTTAAAAAAAATTGCTTTATCATTGGTATAGAGAGGATATATATATATATATATATATATATATATATATATATATATATATATATATATATATAAATGAATAGACAAGCCAACTGGCACTAGAAAAAGAGTTGAGGGGGCAAAAACACTAGGTTCTCTTTTTGGTTTCTAAAAGTATTAAGGAAAGAAAAATGATAAATAAATGATTTTCTTAGTGTTTAGTCCTCTAATAAAATTTAAGGTCAATGAGGTTTACCAAATAATTATGGTAATTAGGTAGGCATAAAAAGTGAATTAGGTTCGAGTCTCCGTGATAACAGAATGCTAGAACTTTGTAAATCCAAGTAAATATATGTAAAAAAAGGTTGTGTGTGGTTCTCAAAAAAAAATAAAGAAAGAAAAAAATTGCTTAGAAAAATAATTTTCTTATGTTTGATTGTCTTATAAATTTTCTAAAAAAATCATATATAAATAAAATTACTTATAAATTTAATGATTTTAAAATTATTTAACTTTTATATTGATGAGTTTTAAACAAATAAAATTGATTTTAGGTAGCAAACAAAAATATTATATAGAATTTAATTCTAGTTTATTTCCTTTCATAGTTTCTTTTATTTTTCTTTCTTATTTTCTTTCATTTGATTTTTGTTCAAAATTTCTTAGAACAAAACATAGCCTAAAAGAAAATCAAATATAAATAAAATTACTTTAAAACTTACAAATACGGAATTAAATATGTGCATTGGGGACATTTTAACATAATGGTATAGGATTTATGATATTTGAGGGAGACATATTTTTCTTCCCAATTGGATTCCTCTTAGAAAAAAAAAAATTAATAATAATTGAGGGTCTGCCCCTGGATGTCAAAAGAATAAAAAAAACATGATATATCTTTCTTGAGTTTCTTCTGCAAAATTAGAACAAAGGCCATGACAAAAGATGTAGAATAAAAAAACCATGAATATATATATATATATATATATATATATATATATATATATATATATATATATATAATGCATTGTAAACACACAAGACCGAATTTATAGTTCCTAAGAATAGTAAATTTCGTTGCTCGACGCTTAGGTATTTGACTGAAATAGTCAAATAAATAGTAATTTTCGAAAAACAAGCCTCGAAAAAAAAATGCCCATAATAATGTATTGAGTCCAAAGAAGTTGAAATAGATGAGAACGAAATTATGTTAAAGAGTGAAAATTCAATTTTTCGAAAGGCAAATGGCAATTTGTCATTAAAATCCAAATTTTTCTAGATCTCTACGACGAGATTCCGGACTCACCATTAATCTGCCTCATGAAATCTGGGCTATCTGTACCAAATTTCAGTTTGACTCGAGATACGAATTTTCACGAATTCGAGGCGATGTGGCATCGAGTGGATTCCGTAAAATGAAAATTTTGAAAAATCCTGAAAAATATCAAATATTTAAAGAATTTACATTTAAGATAGATGGAATTGAAAACCGACTAAATAAATGCTCGACCGAAATCCGGGACCGAGAATAGCAAAGGACGCTATGGAGTCCCACTTTCAATTTTAATAAAAAAAAAAAAAGTTAATAAAACAAAAGATCTTGAATTAATCTTCACCACGTATGGTTAGTTGATTTTTTTAATTCTTCTCTTTAAATCTTCTTTCTTCGATTCCCGAAGTTGATCGCTCTGATTCATTTCGTCAAACACGAAAAGTGCTCTACGCGACGAGAGCTACGCGTGGGAACCAAAAACACGGGATTTCACCGAGAATTCAGGTAAAAATTCGAAAAAAATCCTAGTTTTTACTTTTTCTCAGATCTACGGAGTTCTAATGGTCGGAATTTTTCAAACCAAGAGTCAAAGTTACTCTACGCGACGAGAGCTACGCGTGGGTACCGAAATCACGGGATTTCGTCGAATTTCCACGTGAAATAGTGAATACGTATAAATACGTATGAATAGTGCATAGTGCATAGTACCATGAATAGTAAATACGTAAATGAATAGTGAATAGCCGGGTTTTGGTATGACCATTTCATGGCATGTTGTGGGCTATTGTACGGGGTAGTAATTGCCATGAGTTAGAATAAGAAAATCATAAGAACAAAAGATGTTGAGTTCAATTGATTTTAATCAATTGGAAGTGATTAAATGATTAAGGGTTGCTGGAAAGTATAGTATAATTAATGGTATAAATGAACAATATTAAGGTATGAATGTTAATGGATTTTATGGATAATGTGTCTTGTAGGAGGAAGCGATTAAGGACAAAGGTGAAAAGTTTTTAAAGGAGGAAAAAGGGCTTAAATAACTAAGGTGAGGGAAATGTACATGTTTATGAAAAATATATTAATGTTTACCAATGTATATGTTTTCATATCTATGCTATAAATGTTCAAATGAAAAAAAGAAATGTGGTTTTCTTGACTTTAAATTGTGTTGAGAAAATATGAAATGATTATGGTTTCCATAGTTTTATAAAGCATGATTTATGGTTTCCATATGAAATGAAATGTTTATGAATGTATATTCTATATATACATGTTTATATGAAAATGTTTGAATCCATGGTTACCCTATATTACAAAGATAAAGGTTAAAGAAAAGTCGACTAAAGTACTTTACGTGTGCATGGTACATGGGAAAGGGTTAGGATTTTTTTTAGAGGGAAGGGAAGAGTGATGCATACTGCCATACACGTGTAAAGTACGAAAAGTTTACCAACGCATAATGTGATTTATTACATAGTGCAATGGTATTTAAAAGAATGGCACGATGATGGATGTCTTTGGGCCATCGTTGATCGTAAGACTGCTCTCTCTCGTAGGTTCTTCATCGCCCACAATGGTTAACTTATTAAGACGATTTCTGGAGTGCTCGGGGCTACTCCGTGATCGTAAGATCTGCTTTCTGGAGGTTCTTTTCATGGACCAACAATGTGGTTAATGGGTATGCGGGTTCCATTGGATATGACGGATTCAAAAAGGAAAAGAAAATATATTGAAAAGATATGTTTATACAACTGTTTTACACATTGTATTTGATCTATATGGATAAGAAAGTAAACCAAATGTTTATAGAAAGGATATGTTTATACAATTGTTTTACACATTGTATTTGATATATATGGAAAAGAAAGTAAAGCAAATGTTTATGGAAAGGATATGTTTATACAATTGTTTTACACATTGTATTTGATATATATGGAAAAGAAAGTAAAGCAAATGTTTATGGAAATGATATGTTTATACAATTGTTTTATACGTTGTATTTGAATAGAAAGGAAAAGAATGCAAAGTAAATGTTTATGGAAATGAGATCTTTATACAAATGTTTTACACATAGTATTTGAACTATATTTGGAAACATTATTTTCCTACGAATCGTACTTCACCGGGAAATTCTCCTTTAGCTCATCCTTTTTCCAAATGTTTTATAAAATGTCGTAAGCAAAGACTCCGACGCGCTCGAGCATCCTCCTGACACTTCGCCCACGTGATGACCACCTTTTAACAAAGTATAGTTTTCGGGCGAAAATAACTACTTCAGTAACCTCTTTATTTTGTAATGTATATAAGTTTTAAAAAGATTGTTTATATATTCATAGTGTTCGTAAAATGATTTTAAAGTTTGATTTGAAATTTACTGTGTTTAATTTCACGTCCTATCGTTTGAATGCTTTTAGTGAAATTAAATTGTTTTATTATAGGTGTTGTAATCGTGATACGTCCAAAAAACAGGAAACTCGTCGATTTTCTATAAAGAATTTAATGCTTAAAAAAAAATTCCATTCCACCATGTTTCATAAGATTTTAATGGAAAACGTGAATCGTATAAATGATTCGCCATTGATCTACCTTAAAAAGGTTTAAACTAAATGAAAGGCTTTCTGTTTTTCAAATCAGAGGGAGTACCGAGGTCCCCGAGTTAGAAAAAGGAAACCCGGGTTGGGTCCCCTCAATAGATGTCAAAAGAAAAAAAAAAGTGTCAAAAGAAAAAAAAACAAGCATGATATATCTTTCTTTGAGTTTCTTCAAGCAGCGTGACAGTGGCTTGGCACCTCCTATAAAGGGTAAAGGTGCACATGGTGGTGGTAGATTAGGTATTGCTTTTGGAACAATTTCAATTATTGCTTTGAAAATCGTGACTCCATTATTGAATCAAAATTTATCGCTTGCTTTAGTTTAAGTTGGTCGACAGTGATGTCATAAATGTGTATTTTATAATTTACTAAAATTAAAAATAGTTTTTTCAAAATTAAAATATGTAAATGAATATTAATAATATTTAGAAAAACATTTATTGATTTTTATATAGTCATTTTTAATATGTAAGTGAATATAAGTAATATTTATTGATGTTATATAGTTTTATCGATATTTTGAATTATGTCAACCTACTTTATATATCACTAATACTGGTTATGTAAGTATACAAATTGGATTAGAAGTTTAGAATAAGAATATATTATTAATACTTTCTCATGTTGTGAAACAAACCAATGGATAACCAGGTGGCATTCACTCCCTCCTATTTTTCTTTCAAGAGTCAAGACCAAGGTTCGATTCCCTTGGCTGTCACTCGGGAGGAATTGACGGTGCTGGGCCCTCGTTCAGTCGGGAGAGGTAGGGCGGGCGATCCCCTAGGTGGGGCCAGTCTCATAGCCCAGCCCTCATTGATTTGAATATTTGGAAATTGGTCACTTTAAGCTAAGGTGTGACATAAGAAGCAGACATGAGGAGCAGCTCCTGCCCTCCTCCGAGCTGCTGTCCGTGCTGAGCCCACCCACAATGACTCAGCAGCATAGCACAACATCTCCAATTCCACACCGTAATTTATCATCTCCCATTTCTCTCTCAACTCCATTTCCAATGATTTCAACATCTTGGCAAGCCTACATGCCTCAAATAACACATACTTGCTTTTATCTCCTTTCACTTCGATGGGATCAAATTTTGTTTCAACTTCAAGCAATAATCTGCAAGCTTCCTTTCTGTCAGATATGGACAGACGTCTTTCCTGGAAAAATCTTTTAGCCTCAGAACAAGTGTCTCGAATCCTAAACTTCCCTATCCCTTTTGGCAGCATGAATGGACACATGACTAGCAGATACAACATATACTCCGACAGGCATTTGCTTATTTTGGCATTTTCTGATTTAGGATTAATAACCATCATCATCATCATTGATGGAAGCTAAAGAGATCGGTAGGTGATATGCCAAAGGAGGATGCTGTGATCGAATTCTACACTAACTATGCTCCAACCAAGTTTTCTACTAATAGAATCCCCCTTTTTTGTAATCACATAATCACCTCTATGTTTGAGTAGCTTCTTCCGATCCCAGCCGACATCCTTTGTCATCTCGAGGAGGAAGCTGAGGATGGGCTCCTTCATGTCATCCACTTTCTCCCAAGTCATGTACCGGAACCTCTCCAAGAATTTGTTCTTGTCAAAGAAGCTGTTAACCTCATGATCGAACTTGGTTTTGTCTCTGAGGCAGAATTGACGTTGTTCTGTGCCATGCTTCTAGACCATCTCTTGCCACTCGTCGACGATGGAAAGGAGGTAATGGCTCGGTGAATCCAATTAGTCAGCAGGGTATACTTTCTCTTGCTGCTGCATAACCAGACAATGCTCCAGTCGGACAAAATCAGCACCACAATAGCGTAAATCTCAAGAAAAATAGCTCCAAAGAGTAACGCGTAAGTAATGTTGATGTCAACATTTGAGAACTCATGCCTCTCGATGAAGAAACCGAAGGCCACTAAAGTAGAAATAGTGGACAAGAAGCTGACAGTGCGGAGAAGAATGCCCAGTGGAGAATAAACCACAACAGCCTTGGTATAGAGCACATCATACAAGGCTAAGCTCGCTCTACCACTTTGAACGCCTCTTCTGATGACGCAGACCTGATGATGCGCTCACTCTTCCGTTGGTCATCCAAGCTGAGGATGAGGTCTGCATATAGACGTCTCAATTGCTCCTTGAATAAAGAGTAAGCCGCGTTCATATATTTTCCACCAGAAATTAATTTAGTGCCATCATCAGTACTAGATTTGAGTTCGAAAAGGTTCCGCATTGTGTAACCCTGATCATCTGTCTTCGTTTATTTCCGCATAATCGTGTCCTTCAGATCAGGAACTAGAGCAATGCATCTGAAGTGTTGCTTGGTTGCAGACCTGAGAACCCAGGTCCTCTCCATACTTGATAATTCCAGCCACAAACATTGAATGGGACAGAACGAGAGCGAGTTCCTACTAGTCCATGACCTCAGAAACACGAAAGCCACCCCAACTTGGACTACCAGCCCAAGCAAGCCTCAAACCACAATTCATTATCTTCTAAAGAGTAAGCAGTGATTGTACCAGGCCTCCATGGTGTAAGAGGAGAACAAAAGCCCAAATGCCATGAGGGTATGATTTGGATCCATATCATCATCATGTTTCCCTTCCGAATCTCCTAATTGGCTGAGGGTACCATGATACTGCTCACCCAGTCTGCCGACAAGTACGCCACCAAATCAGGATTCTATCCAAATCGCCACTGTGAACTTTCGGCTGCTAAGAAGATGGTGAGGACGATTTGCAGGAAGAGGCTTACTAGCACCATCGACCGTAGCTCCCATTCATCCCAAAGTTTTCGCACACTTTCTGGTCACAAAAACACTGAATCCAGCCAACAATAATAGTTTTCAAAAAACATCAAGGCCAAGGGTTTCTTAATTTGTTGTTTTGTTGGGGCTATTTATTAACTTATTCATTTGCTGTCAAAAAAGAAAAGAAAAAGTCATTTGTACATGTAGATGGAGATCTACAAGCTTTGATTGGAGTTTGAGTTTGAATTTTCAAGAGACGGCAAACTCTGCTTCATCATTTTAATATTCAGGCTCTTTGTCATCTCCCTTCCTCTATATTTATTAACTTTTTTTTTAAAATGAAATTTCGTTAAAATTCAATTAATTTAAAAATCAAACGACCTAATTACCAATTAATCATTACAAACTTTTCTTTTTCTACTTTAATGAAGTTTCTATAATTTAAGCTGTAGACTCTCTTCATTCAAATTCAATTAGTTTAAAAATCAAAAGACCCACTAACTATTATGAACTTTGTTAGAATAACCCATGGTCTAGGAGATTTGTTTATGTAAAAACCCAGTTTCCTTTTCTTTAACTTTTTATCTATCGCCGCCTTAAGTAAGGACGTGAGGAATTTTTTTGACTATTCGACCCTAAATCACTTTTATACATCTTTTCATAGTTTTCTTTAGCAATAAAGTGATTATTTCATGAGATCTTGATTTTTATTTGTTTTTTTTTCATGTTTTAGTAGTTGTTTTGGTGCAGCATGTGATTGTCGTCGTCTTGATATGGTGTTTGGTTGTTATCATCTTGGTGCGACATTTGTTTGTCATCGTCACACTGCGATGTTTATTTGTGTGAAAGCGATTCAAACGAATAAAATATATTCGATCAGTGATAAGAAATCAAATCAATGGTCGTTATATATGCTATAGAACTGGAATCATAGGTATTCTAGTTACAGTGACAATATCAAATGTGTAAACTCAATTATAAAATGTATAGTCTTTAAACGGATTCATCATGCTATTGACTTGAATGTTATTTCATCCTTTATGGTTTTTAACGATTTTGATTATATGTTTCTATCGATGTATTATTAGTTTGAATCAATAAAATTATTTCTCTTCAAAAAAATTATAAACTTTTGTTATTAACAATATTTATATTACCTATGTCTAACTCATATGGTAGAACATTCAATGTTTCAAAAGGCAAGAACATAAGAAAAGGGATCCCAATTTCAAGTCCTAAAGGGAACAATTTATTACGTGTTTAGCTTTAAAAAAGACAATATTTATACTAAATAAATAAAAGGTGCAAATTTCTAATGGCAATGTATGTTCTTTCTAATGTGTGTTTTTAGGTCGGATCAAGCATAGATAAGATTGTCTTTTATATTTAATTTTTATCATATTAAATCATGATAATAAAAATGTAAGTATATGGATATCTTAAATTCGTTAAGTAAAATACGATAAAATTTAATTATGAATAGGTATTCAAGACGATTTTTTTTTATTATTATTTAATTTGTTTACATTAAAATTTATATTTTATAATTTTTTAAAGTATAAGAGGTGGATTCACTCAAGCAATTGAATACTAAAGGAGCTTCACAATATTTTAAAATCGACCACAATTGAATTGGAAAAGTTATCGATTCACTTCGCTCAACGATCGTCTAATTAAGACTGAATCGATGACATCATAATATATAATTTATATTATTAAAATTTAAAATATTCTCAAAATTAAAAATAAGTATGATTAAAATAATATTTCATAATTGATTATAATTTAGTTCAAGTGGTAAAATGTTTATCGTTTCAAAAAGGTATATGGAGGAGGTCCTAAACTCAAATCCCAACAATAATAGTTTTTTAACTTGAAAATAAAATATATTAAAATTTTTTTTTCATACCTAAATATAAAAATATATTGCAAATTGAAGTATTATATGTATTTTATTTATTTAAGTAAATATCTAATTTAACATTAATTTATATATTATTAATATTTCACTACTTTTGATAATAGTGGATGTATAGTTTTAATTTATTTAAGCAACATATTGGCACCCTTATGCCGATGTTTCAGTAATTTTGAGTCCGACATAGTTTAATGGGCCATGAGTTTGGTGGCCCATTAAACTACTCTTTTCTCTCGGGGCCTCGATCTTTGGAATGGAAGTGAGACATAGGTTTGAACCCGATTAGAAAGAACCATATCGAAAAAGTCGCCGATCGATAGTTCAATCGATTCGATCGATCAAAAAGTGGCCGATCGATAGTTCAACTGATTAGACCAGTCAATCAAATCTGATTTTTAAGACATTGGTTGCATGCATGATTAAGCTTACTTAGTAGTCTAGTTAGCCTAATTTCGCTAGCTGGGTTAGCTCAAGAAACTGCACTAAATTACCAACTCTAAATTAATCAAACCCATAAAAAAAAGCCCCGAGCCTCTTCACTTTCTCATCATCAAGAAAGGTGGTCTTCTCTATCAAGGCCGACGATGTTGTGTATTCTGCCTATAAAAAGCTACTGCTCCTTCACCTTCTATCAAACCATGACACAAAATAAAAATCAATAATCGGTTTTTGGTTTTTTATTTATATAAACAAAAAACCTAACCATTAATATAATTAATCAAATCTTCTAAGCACCATTTGCTCGATAACCATATATTAGGGTTTTCTAAGCACCATAATTAAAAAAATAAAATTGTAATTCCATAATCATATATTAAAGTTCAAATTATAATAATTATTATAAATACAATAAAAATACAAAGACAAAAAAAGAAGGAAAAAAGAATACAATCAATTTATTTGCAATCCCATACACTTGTGCATTTATAATAAATCCACAAATAATATATGAAACGTATGAAATTAGATAATTTAATCACGGTTTTTTTAATCAACAACATGTTTAACAACTTTAGTAGAAAAAGAAAATAATTCAAAGAAATTATAGCCTGTATGTTTTGGTTTGGAGGAAAAATGGTAAAAACTTGGTTTTGAAGAAAAAAGTAAAGGCGATAGATAAAAGTGGGAAAGTCACAACTTACAAAAACTGGGAAACCTATTACATATATATATTTTATATTTTTGGGTTGGTTAATCGAAATAATGTTTTTGTATTTTGTAAACCGAAACCGAGATTTGTGTAAAACAAAAACCATAATCGAACCACTCGATTCGGTTAACCTATTTTTCAGTTCGGTTTTGATTTGGTTTTTCGGCCAATTCGATTTCTTAGGTTTTTTTGCTCACCCCTAATAATTATCCACACTTTCATAACGGAAACTAACTAAAGGTATTTGAAAAGATATCAACGAATAAGAGGATCAAAAGGTTTCCAATCATATAACACATAAGATATTTTTTTTTTTTTTTCACAAAACCTTTGGATTCAAATGTGGTAGAACATTCAAAATTTTTCATCAAAACATTCTCAAATACATTTCAAATTGATTTCATATCAAATTCAAATAGAACATTTGCATATCAATATCAAATTAATCACATTTTCCTTTGGTTAACAAATAAATCGTACAAACACGTAGGATTTTCAAATAAGTGGCTAACCACAAATTGTTCATTTTAAGGTGGACGGAACCAAACACTACTAATATGAGTAACCTCTAACTGAAACCCATAGAGGCTAGAATTCAAATCAATTACATTTACTATCAAGGAGTGTAAATGTCAATTATTATTCTCGTTGACAAGGATCGAATAGTGTCAATTATTATTTTCGTTGACAAGAGCTGAATAATGTCAATTAAGATGATTAATAATATTACTAGGTTTGAGAATCCTAACAATTTTATAATGGTAATATTATTAATCTTAATAATATTTTAAACATCATAATTATTAATAATTTAGGCAATGAGTTTCAAAACTTTTATAAAAAAGTCTAATTCTTCTAATATTATTTCAAATATTTATTTATTTTATATTCTTAATTAAATCAACTAATAAACTAAAAATGATTATTATCATTATATTTTATATCATATTATTCTCTAATATTTATCTGAATCACAATTTTATCTAAATAAATTATCAAACTTTAGTAAATATCTACTTACCAAAAAATACACAAATACTTATCAAATACATATATTCATAAAAATCTCATCTTCAAAACCTATCATATTTTTTTATTATTAATTTATAAGAATTTATCATCAAATATTTACTTCTCTTTTTGAAAACTAATAAGAATATCTAGAATTTTTTTTCCAACATCCATCGTTACCTAGATTTCTTAACCATGCTTTATAAATAGGTTTGGCTTACTTTATGAAAGTTTTTATGCCTAATTTTTTTATATATAATAATGATGTTAACCATAACAAATCCTTTGTAACTTTTTACTACTTGTTCACTTTTTACTTTTCAACCTTATTTGCCACAGGCATATTGTTCATCTCTACAATTTCCACTAGTTTTTTTTTTTGTACAATGGTCCTCTACTTATTTTCTTTTCTTTGATTCACAAACTCAAAGTTTATAATTACCACATTTCTTTTATTTTTTATTTTTTTTTATTGTAATAAGATCTAGGGAAAAATCTTACCTCTTGAAATCAATGCTTCAAATCCTAGGTCTAACGACTTAGATTTTCATTGTTTTATGATCAAGAGAGTGAGGCTATGCAGAGAACAAATAAAAAGTTGTATTAATAATATTTTTTTTCTATTTATACTTAGATTTCCTTAGGAGAGTTACTTTTATACCCTTATTTTAATTTAAAAGAATTATATTTTTTTCTACTCTTAAAAAAATTAAACGTAACATCACAGAGAGGATATATATATATATATATATTTTACAAAATGAATAGATGTCAAAATAAATAGATGTTAATAGTGGAAGACCAAAAAAAAAAGTAGTCTAATAAAGAAAAGTATTAAGGAAAGAAAAAAATTTAAGTTGTCTAATAAAGTATTAAGGAAAGAAAAAAACTGATAAAAGAAAATGACCGGCTTTCGTGTATTCTCGACCGGGTCGCTGGTTTTCTTCTGCGACGCGGCTTCGTGTTCCCAAGATAGCTCTGCTCTGGACCTTTAGTGTGAAGGAGACTTTCGAGGGCTTTCTTTACCTTTCCAGCGCACTGCTCCTCGATGATCGGACCCATCCTCCCATGCGCATACAGACTTTGAAGGAACGCTTTTCGCTGCTACCGCAGCTTGGGAGTATGATCCCCTATCATGATGACACTGGCGTTCCGGCCGCTCGGACCACTCCTCGAGAATCTTGTGAGCATCACTTTGGTTTAGTTTGGTCTATCTTTCTTGCATGGGCATCGCTAATCTCAAGATCGGGTCAGAGGCCTCCCAGTGTTCTCCTGACTTCAAATTTAAGACAAAGTCGTAGAAAGCGAGCTGGTTAAGTGCCTTCCGTGCATCTTCATTTCTGTAGTTTATCGTGTCGACATTCCCTGACTGAGCCCGAGGTCCTCCGTCTCCCACCTTGAGACCTCTCCACTTCCTCCGCCTATTGCTTTCACGACGGGCCTCCCGCTACTAAGCCAACTAAGGAGAGTTTTCGCTCGAGGAGACGCGGTCCCTAAGTCTCTGAGTGCGGAAGCCGAAAACTCCGGACTCCTCCGTGCTGGGCGGCCCGTCCCTGCAAAGTCCCGGCTGGGATCGCCTTCTTCACCTTCGCCTATATCCGCGCGGGGCGTGATGCCTCCTTCGTTTGAGGTTTCTAGAGCCTCAAGTTCGCAAATTTCATTCGCTTTGCTTCAAAGGCCGAGACTCGAAGGGCCGGGCCGAAAGCCTGCTGGAGGTCATGCCTATCTCGTTTGAATCCCCTACGCAGCGCCAGCCGCCCCTTCATCGAGGCGTAAGAATTGAGGAAAAAGCCCGAAACTACTCTGAGATGGGGCGATTCTTCGCTTCTCCAAATGCCGAGCCAGGCTCTAGCTCTGGCCTCGTCCATCCTTAGAGAATCTCACCCCAAGAGGGCTCCAAGGTCCTCCCTGCTGAGAAGCCTTGACCTCGTCCTCCAGTGGGTCGCCCTCGAAGTTCCGGTATCTCATCAAGGCTGGCTTTATCTAGAGCTCTGGAGTCACGCACGACTCTAAGTCGGTACCCAGTGGCTACTACTCTAAAGAGTTTTGGCCAAGAGGCCAGACGAACGAGGCTATGTCAAAGCCGCAAGAGTCTATAAAGCGAGGGTGACTGCTTCTTGTTTATGTTTGAGCTGATTTGCGAAATCAAAAGTAAGAGGTACAGACGAGAGGTCAGAAGCCTGTCCGGTTTGAAGCATACCATGTCGAATTTGGTTGGATGAGTAGGGAAGAAAGGCTCCTGGTAGCCTAAAGCAGCCGGCCGAGCTTCGTGAAGTCAAGGATCGGGCGGTCGCCTTAATGACCTGAGGCCGTGGATTGGCCATGGTGCCACCGATCGAGCTTTAGTCTAGTGGGATGGAGCCGCCAATCGCCCCATAATGAGTCATGGGAACTGGTGGAATAAATCACACACACAAAGAGGCGCCCGCTTTTGATGAGGCCCGTCAGTGAAGCTTTGCGGCCGCAAGCTTTGCTAAATGCCCGACGAGGAGTGCCATGGCTGCAAATCTTCGGGAGGCAAGAAACTCTTGTCATTCCATCAGGTCATACGTAGTCCTCAAAGATGAGGTCTGCACCCAATGGGCCTTTGGATGGCTCGCGTTTCAAAAGAAAGTTTCTAGTGCCTACCCGGGCTTGGATTTCAACTTCGATATCCCTAGTGACGAGGAGGCATGTATGTCCTTTTCCTGGCTGCTTCCGAGAGCCGAATTCTGCTGAGGCCCGGCTCCCTTCTTCACCTTCTGACATCTGAACTCCTTCATGTAGCTTTACTTGTTTTCTTTTCATATCGGGCTTCAAACTCGAGATATGTGCAACATTTCTATCAATGAATCCCCCATTTTTTATTCCGTTGTTTTTTGTTTTTTTGTTTTTTTGTTTTTTTGTTTTTGCTTCGCCCCTAGTCACTCTTCCCGAGCCGTCCCGGGATTAGTGTTGAGGCTGGTCCTTCCTCAGCAATGGTCTCTCAAAACCAGTTGCCGAGGGCCCGCGGGCGCCCGAGGCCTTCCGGAGTCAAGAGCCTCGCAAATTGAGCTATTGAGGCTCTTAGGCGCTGAGGCCTTCCTGAAATAAGAGCTCAAAGAACCGAAAGCACCTTGCGCTTTTGGGAGCCGAGGCCTTCCCCTGAAATAAGAGCCTCGCAAACTGAGCTACTGAGGCTCTTAGGCGCTGAGGCCTTCCTGTTGAAGGCTCGCAACCGGGCCGTCGGGCCGGTATGGGCCATTCCGCCCGAAAGCAAAATGTCTCTCGCTACATGGCCCGAGAGGTGAGCAATGAGCTCACAACCGAGCAACTGGGCTCCGTGGCGCAGAGGCCTCCGAGTCGAAGAGTCGCAACCGAGCCACCGAGGCTTTGGGTGCTAAGGCCTTCTCGAGTCAAGAGTTTCGTAACCGAGGCTACTGAGGCTCTCAGCTCAGGCCTTCCTGTCAAGAGCCTACAAACTGACCGGGCCAGCCGCATGGGCTATTCGCTTGAAAGTAACCGCCTTTTCTAGGGCCGCATGGCCCGAGGTGAGCGCTTGAGCTCATCAAACCGGAGCCGCCGGGGCTCAGGGGCGTTGAGGCCTCCCGAGTCAAGAGTCTTCTCAAACCGAGCCATCGAGGCTCAGCGCCGAGAGGCTCTTAGGCGCTGAGGCCTTCCTTTAAGTCAAGAGCTCGCAACCGAGCCACTCAGGCTTTTGGGCACTCCTGCACTTTCGAGCTGGCAGCTCGAACCGAGCCACAGGCTTTTGGGCGCGAGAGGCTTCCTGAGTCAAGAGCTTCCGCAAATCGGAGCCATTGAGCCTTAGGTGCAGCCTTCCCGAGCCAAGAGCTCAGCAAACCCGCCACAGGCTAAGTGAGGCCTTTCCCGAGTTGGAAGATTCGCAAACCGAGCCATTGAAGCTTTTTGGTTTCCGAGGCTCTTCCCAGCCAAGAGTCGAAATCAGATATCGAGGCTTTAGGGGGCGCTCGAGCCTTCCCGAAATAAGAGCTTTGCAAATCGAGTCAAGCCACAGGTACCAAGCCATTTCCCACTTGGAAAGATGCGAGTGTCTTTAATACGTCGGTTCAGTGGAGAATTGGAAATCTATCATAAGGATTTTCCGAGTGCTTTAGCCTCCTTATAAATGGTGTCTCCTGTACTATGGAGCCCATACTTTAAGCCTTCTTCCCCTTTGGGTGTAATCGGGTTTCGCTGCAATGAAGCTTCAAGGTCGGTCGCTCGCATGGGATCCGCAGAGGAATCGGACGGCGCTTCGTTCCGCGATCGCCTCATTGGTGTGGAGTTATGTGTTTTTCCCTTAGCTCTTCGTTGAGTTATGTTATTCCCTAGCTCGTGCTAGGAATGCGGTCGGGAGGCGTATTACTCTCAGACGCTTCTCCATTTTCTCCTCTTCTTCTCTTCTCTTTCTCCTTCTCCCTTCTTTTTCACTTCTTCGTATTTTCCCTTTTCCTTCTTCCCCTCCTTTCCATCTCTTTTTCCTTTCCTTTCGCTGTCTCTCCTCTCTCTTTCCCTCTCTCTCGAGGCTCTTTTTTATGGAATCATTTGCAATCGCATTTCAAGACAAGAACACACTTACCATTGTGTAATCCACTGAAATCTTTATGGAATTGAAGATATGGGACAGATATAGAGGATGAGATGAATCTTTGAACTATGATTCACATAACCTCTCTACATTTCCCGGTCGAGACGTCTCGACTAAGATAATCAATAAACACATGCCAGCTATCCGAAAAACTCGATAATACTTTATTTAAGATTACAACCCGAGGTTCAATGACAAAACGCTTAAGGTGCTCAAAGATTCCAAGTATGAGGTAGAATTTTTTCCCTCTTCCGTCTGAGTTCATAATTTCCTGGGCCTCGAATTACTCTGAGATACGGATAGGCCTCCCAGCTAGGCCCTAGTTTTCCATGTTGGATTCTTCCTTGCGTGCGCTTTTAGATCAGGTCACAGTCAGAGCTCTGTGGTTCGACCTTCGTTGTAGTATTCGTTCTTCCTTTGCAGTCTTCCGTACGTTGTAGGACCTGTTCACGTTTTTCATCTAGGAGGTCCAGATTTAGGCGGAGAGCCTCTTCGTTTTGATCCACGCTGGCCAATTCAATCCTTGGGACTTAACTGATCTCGATCGGCCACCGCCGCCTGCCAAAAAGCTAGAGCCAAGGGGGTTTCCCGAGTTGCTGTTTTGCACGTGGTTCTGTATGCCCACAACACCTCGGGTAGGTACTCCGTCCACTTACCTTTTAGGTCCTCCAACTTGGTCTTTAGTGCCGCTTTAAGAATTCTGATGGTGACTTCAGCCTGTCCATTAGATTGTGGATGAGCTGGGCACAATTAGTAGTTCTTGATTCGAGTCAGGACATAGAAATCCCCCAATCAGATTGTCAGAATCAAGTTTCCCATTATCGATACTAGGGGCCTTTGGATGCTAAACTCAATACAGGGAACGCCACGGTTATGATCTTCTGCTCTCGTGATAGAATAGAGGTCCGGCCGCCCATTGGGTGAAATAATCCAACGCTGCACTTCATTAAATTTGCATCAGTTCTTTCCACAGGCAAGAGGTCCTAATATGTCTAGTCCCCACTGCTGAAAAGGCTAGGGGCTTGTAACTGAAGTCAGCGGCTTGGATGGGAGGCAAGAGATTTTGGCGTGCTCCTGGAAAACTTTACACTTTACTAGTTCGCTGCCTCGAGCACGCGGGGCCGTGAGTATCCTGCCTGCACCTTCCGCCAACGCCCGAGCTTCACTATATGATTTTCAGATACACCTTCATGCACTTCCTTAGTACATAGTCGCATCTTCCCTCGCGATGTGCACTTAAGGATGCGGAAAACTTCGCTTTGTAAAGGCTTCCCCATGATTAAGTGAACCCGGCCGACCTCGCCCTAATCTGAGGTCTCTTTCGATCGCCGGGTAGACGTCCGTCTATTAAGTAATCCCAAATGGAGTCCATCCAACTTGGCTCGGACTCGATTGGTGTGACTTCCTCGCCGTAGAGATCTATAGAAGGCTCAGAAGGTACCTCGACAGCGTTAGCCTACCGAGGTCTTCTGCGGAGGTCAGCCACGCTTTGCTAAGACATCGGCTCGGGAATTTTCTACTATGGGTATATGTTTAACTCCGACCAAAGATGAACTTTTTTTCAAGAAATCCTGCATCTTTTGAGGTGATAGGATCATTTTTCTCACCTTTGGCCTCGTAGGAGGGTGTCTTCTCATCCCACTTACTAGAAACCGGAGCGCCGCACACCTCGAAATGGGTCAACTTCCATAGAATAAGAGGCCAAAGTCCGCCATGACGGCCTCATACTGACTTCATGGAATGGAGTGCTTCAAACCTAACCAGTGTTATTCGACATCTTGGCTCCTTCTGAGGTTGGGATTAGTCCCGCCTCCGCTCTTTAGAATCGGGATGCCCGCCTACGATACTTCCAAACAGGAGGCTGCAAGATCGTTTCATGCATTCTCGTGTGCCCCCGCGAGGAATTTGCGATCAAATCCGCTAAGACCCGCCCTTTATTGCGCTTTTGGCTTATATCCGAGCATCGAACTCGCTTGAACCTATGGCCCACTTCATTAACCTCCCGAGGCCTCCGTCTGTGTAGCACTCGGCTTCATCGGGTAGCTCACACTTCCACAGGCGAGCCTCGAAATACATGAGCTGGGTCACAAGCCACCAGCCAGACCAGCCCATCCTCGGTACCTCCTCCGCTCCCCGAGCTCGGCAATAGTAGACAGGATGTCAGATTCGGCCTTGCCTCCATGAGACGGCGCTGTCTCTTAGGGAAATCTCGGAAGGCGACCGCATGGCAGGTGAGCTCTCCCCCGAGGGGCCCTCTACCGTAATGGGAGAACTCGTAAGTCTCACGTCAAATGCTTCTTCAAGACCAGATCCCATTGAAAGGCTTTCTTTAGAACTCGAAGAAGGGTCGACATTTATCTGGCTCGACACGAACCTACTTTAATGCGCTTATTCTTCCGCTTAGATTTGACCTCCTTTATGTCTTGATGGTGGCGGCATGTCGAGCACCGCCTTTATCTTAGTTCTAGGCTCGCTTCAATTCCTCTGTTGACTATAAAACCTAAGAATTTTTCTACCGAGACTCCAAAGCATTCGGGCCGGATTCAACTTCATGTCAGATTTCCTTAGGGATCTCGAACGCCGTACAGTGAGCCATGTGAAGCGCGGCTGAGGCCGATTTTTACCAACATGTCATCTATGTACACTCCATGATGCTCCTATTTGCTTCCCCGGGAACATCTTTGCTTCACTAACCTTCGTGGCGTAGTTTCAAGGCTTCGAAGTTTGAAAGCACTACCATCGCACAGTCTCCGGCCGCGATTTAATGAGGTATTTTCGTCATCGTGGATCCATGCCGATCTCAAGTGTAGCAGGAGACGCATCCATGAAACCGAGGGGTCGCGTCACTGCGTGGCATCTACAATGAGATCGATCCTGGTCGGCGGAAGCTTCTCTTCTTTCGTTATTGGGCATGCTCTGTATACACGTGAAGCCGATGCAAAGTCGCTTACTTCGTCGCTTGATTTTGACGAGCACGAGTTGGCTAGCCATTTTGGGTACTCCACTTTCCGATTGCCCACCGAGGAGCTTGTCAACCTCCTCGCTGACTGCTTTTGCCTTCCGAGGCAAAGCTCCTTTCTTTCGCTTGACCGGTTCAAAGATGGCCGACGCTTAGGCCTGTGAGTAATGATGGCGGGGTCAATTCCTTCCATATCCGCCTGTGTCCATGCGAAGATATCTTTGTTCTGTTTCAAGAAGTGGGTATATATTTTTGAGGTCTTCGCAAGCCAAACTATATAAAGCGAGGCGCTCGTGGTTATCGCTCCAACTTAGTGATGGGCTCCACTCTTCCGAGGCCTGCCTGGGAGCACTGCCGCGCATGCCTGAGCCCGCCCAAGTTTATGCTGCTGGACGGCTTGCCTTCACTGACGCCGAGTAACACTCCTAGCCACATCACGGTCTCCTGAATCCATTCCCACTCCGCTCAGGCAGGGAAACTTGATCATGTGGTGTTTGAGGGAATGGCCTTTATGGCATTGAGAGAGGGTCTTCCCAACAAAATGTTATAAGCAAATGGGGCATCTACTACGAGAAACTTCACTGCCGTTGTTGCCTGGCATGGGGTCTCCCCAAAGTGAGTACTAACCTGAGCGATCACGTAGAAAATTTTCTCCGCAGGAATCTCGCAGTGGGTTCTCGACTGGTCCCACTGCACGCCCTCGAACATACCCTAGTCGTTTTCATGTTTAGGTATTTTGTAGGCAGTAATTGAATTTTTCAGAATTTAAATGTAAACATGGAAATTGAGAAACCCTTAAATTGTATACATAAGGACAAATTGTAATTTGTCAAAAAGGAGCACAAAAGTCATAAGTTGATAAGATGAGAGGCCAAAGTGGCACAACATAAAGTATAGTGCAATAAATAGAAAGTCGAGCACTCATGCAATAACTATAAAGATTAAGTATAAAGAGCTTGAGACAACAAAAAATATCTCATATTTTGGGTCTCCAAAGAGAGCAAACCGTGAAGGCCAAAGGGAAGAAGAGAGAATGAAGAGGAAGAAGAATGAGAGTCAAGAAGAAGGTATGGAAATTTCCAAAGTTTTTGCAGGATTCTATGATTTTTGGTATAGATATGACATAAGCTGTAAGGATCTTATGGTTTTGTATGGAATCTTAGAAATTTTATGAGTTCCAACCTAGGTTTAGTTAGAAATTGATCCTAACTCTATGTTTGAATGAATAAAAATTCAATATGGTTATGACCCATATTAGATTTGTTTCGAGAAATTCATGAAGATTTTAAAAGGAAAGATGTGAATTAAGAAAGATAAATTTATAAAATTTGAGATTTAAGATGAATTGAGTTGACTTTGAAGTGTGAAAGGCTGAGTGACTGGTAGCAATGGAGGAAAGTAAGGAAAACCAACATTCTGGTACTTATAATCAGACAGGAAGGGTTTCTGGCTATATTTGACCAAGATTTGATTGGCCACACTGGTTGGCTTTGATCCGATCGAAAGGATCTAAGTTGCTGGTTAACAGACTAAGAGAACAAAACATCAAAATAGAGCACTCAATCTGATTCATGTGTCCACCACTGCAAGCCACCCAGTCATGTAAAATTCTCTGTCTCGCTTGAAAACATTAAATCCCACATTTGACTGAACTGAGTCTCAAAGCACCATCTAAGATCCAGCTGGAGGAGAACCTCAGCAACTGAATGAAAATAGCATAAAATAGAGATAAAGGTCAAATACAGCTAATATCCCAGAAAATGAGGTTACAAACCATCCGAAGTGAATGGCAATGATCATTAAAATGAAATGTTATAATCTTAGTTTGATGATCTGAATGGGAATCATCTCACCTCAAGCAAATGAGGTTCACAGAGGTACACATAATTGATGTGTAGAACACAGGTTACCACATCTGTGAGGTGATAAGAAACGTCACGCAATGAAATGATATGAAAGCTATGGGAAAGAAATTATAAGATTTGTTCATGAAACATGAATACGTTATGAAAACAGAAAACTAATTGTAAATATAGAACATGAAGATGAGAAAGTAAAATGTCATGAAACATGTAATGTGAGAAAGATAAGTTAAGTGAGTTCCGAAAGACATATGATAGTATGACTACCCAGACCAGATTTTTAAATTTGTGACTTTTATATGAAATTTTTAAGCTAGGAGTCTATGGCAATAGAGAGTATCAGATCTGCACATGCCCAGTCTTCCTTCATGATAGCTGTCCGGGAATCTATATGACATGGAAGCTTGAAATGATTCCTGTTTTCTCAGTGATTGTGATTTGACTAGAGATAAGCCTTTATGTCAGGCTGGTGATGTTTGATACACCTGAGCTACACAACCAATCCATAAAGACAAGAATGTTGTCTTTCACAAACGTTTCTTCCAAGTTGTTTGATTTTCTCAATGGCTGCACCTTGTATAACTTTCATGACTCGCCATCTCCAGGTCCCACTATCTTTGAGTCTAGAATCATCCAGCAGAAGTGACAGAACTTAAGAGTTATGGGACAAGTCCTGAAATGATACAAAGCTCCTACAAGCAAAGGGAAGATTTTCATTAGTTGGTGTCTCATGAACCTTCAGTGAATTCGCCATGTCAGACTTTGCGAAAACTTCAGCCTAACTCATCCACAGAGAATGATGTTGTTAATTTTGAAATTAGTATGTCCGAAAATGACAAAACGCCAGTCAAAATCCTCCGTCGGAACAGATGCTCCAGTCGTCGTTACTGATTTTTTTCTCTTCAATGTTTGCACCTGGTGATGGTTCTTCCGTTAGACTCCCGCTGAAATGCCCAGAATTCCTGTGGCTTCCACCGCTCAGAATCCATCCAGTTATCAGACGTCAGTCATACAACAACCCGTGAGCCTAAAACAAAGCCAAACAGCACAAGAAAGCTGTTATTTGATTTCATAGATTTCATGACTCTGCACTCTTCGCTATAATTCAGCTGGTGTTCTTGAACTGCGAAAGCCCCCATGTCGTCCAGAGTCCATCCACATATATGATTGATAGATGATCTCAAAGAATACACCAGAAACGATTAAAAGAAGAAGAAGTTTGTTATTGCTGACGAAAAAGCGTTGTGCTGCTGATTTTCTTCAGGTCACTGGCAATAACTCATTCCTGCAGGACCTACAGGGTATTCTTGATTCATGGAAAGCTCATCGTCTAGAATCAAACTATATAATATTAATGGGAATTGAAGTCCACGTCCTGTTCGGTACTGAATTGTGCCAAATTGAGCGTTAACTTCGCCATGTCAGTTAACTGGTCCACTTGTTATGATGTATGATATCACGTCCCAAATGGCAATATATAGATTTGATGTGTTTGTTCATCGAGTCAAACCCGTCCGGCAGAGTCCTGTCCCATTCCACTCCTACATATGATGTCCATAGAACAAGAAAACACATGCAGCAGGTGAATGGTAGTAAACAAAGAGTGATGAAACCATTGCTACATAAAATATATGTTGCACAAGATATAAGATGTTACAAGTAGATAGATACTATTATGAAATTATATATAATATATATTAATATGATTTCATATATTCAATGATGGGAAAAACATATATAAATATAATGAACTATATGTCAAGAAAATGAGGGAAATATGGAGTACAATACTGAGCTAAATCATGATAGAAAACACATAAGATAAGAAAAATGTTCAATATGGTAGTATAGAATGAGGTAGGGTATAGTAGTATAGTGAATATAAGAGTGCATAGATGCATTCATGATATATGATAGATTAGATATAAGGATACGAAGACAAAACTAAATGATAGAAAAAGATATAAATATACATATTGTAAAGAAATATGAGAACAAATAACAATGTTTCAAGAAATAATGTGCTGGTATTACAGATTTAAATAAATAAGAGTATATCTATCACCATATGATAACAATAGTTATTCAGTAGATGATATGTACTTAAAATGTAATAAAATGGATTGTCCGCTAGAACCTCGTAGAGGGATAGATTAAGTATGCCTATTAGGAAAAATAAGTCCGCAGTGATACCGACCGCCTTGGCCCTCGTTTGGGTCGCCACGCCTTCAAGTTCTTATAGATGGTCATTGTCTCAGACAATGATAATACGCCTTCTGCCTCTTATAGATGGTCATTGTCTCAAGACAATGATAACAGCGCTCGGGTCTTCTCCTTATAGACCACCGTTTCTCAAGACAAAGGAGTACTTCGGCCCTTATAGTTTCCTTTATCAATTTTCTAAGGTTTATGCAAACATGAAACATAAACAAATGATTTGCATATGACATGAAAAGATATTATATGATATGAGAAGAATAGTAAATCATATGTGATGATAAGTTCTCAGAATATGAGATTATACGATCTCTATTACGATATATAAAATGTATAAGAATGTAAAATGATCCGAAAAGTTAATATGAATACAAGATATGGAAAAGTACAAAGTACAAGACACTGGGGTGCATATGAACAAGTACAATACATGAAAGGGAAAGTAATACGAAAAGTATAACAAAAACAATATATGAAAATAAGAAGAACAAGATATGAAACAAGACATGAATACAAAGATATGATACAAGACATGATAACAAAGACATGAAAATAGAATATAAATAAATCGTATAATATATAACCATGAAAGTAATATATGTATACGAATGTGACATACGTAACAAGATATGTATATGTTCTCCCACTGCCGCAGTTCTTAGCACGGGTTTTTAACTGCCAGAAAATGTGGCAGTAAGACAAGGATAGAGTGACAAGACATCCCACATCAGCAAAGGTGTCAACTCAGAGATGGAGGCTCACCGACCGTTTCCTCAATCTCTCGTATTTTGAATAGGTATAAGCTTTGTTTATTGATAGCTAATGGGACTCGATGTATAACATGAATACCAATTATGGTGGTATGTATAATGTACATGTAAAAGAATTTTTTTATTATTACTTAAATTGCATATGAATGAGAAAACAGTAATGTGTCGCCTGAAAGAAAAGGTTGAAGAGTCCCAGTCCCGAAGTGTGACACCCTCGCTTGACACCCCATCGGGTGCCGGGTTGGGGCGCCACACCAGCTTTTCCCTTCCAATGCCCATCTTGTCAAAGGCCGACGTAAAGATGATGTCGGCTTAACTCCCGTTGTTGACCAGGACCCGGTGGATCGTTTTGTTAGCCACAACTGCCCTTATTACCAAAGGATCGTCATGTGGATGTTGGCATCCTTCCAGGTCTGAATCCGAGAACGTTATGGCTGTGTTGAGTCGAGGTAGTTTGGACACCGCTTGTACTTCCATTACCTCTCCCGATCTGATGTCATGCAGTTGGGCCTTCCTAAGAGGCCGACTCACCACCCAAAATCCTCCCAAGATCACTATGAATTTCCCTAAGGGTTGTTGGTGTCGAAGTTGTTGTCTCGGCGGCTGCGCGGTCGCACCCCCGGGTCCCGGCCTTCAGTGTTATGAAGCGGCGAGATATCCGCCTCCGAATCGTGTATTCTATTTCCTTCCTTTCGGTTGTATGTAATCATCCGCTCGATGCCCAGAAATCTTGGCAATCCACAAGCATTTGGTGTTATTCTTTGATGGGTCTAACTCATCTAGGGACGTACCATCTCAAGAACCTGCTCATGTTATACCGTGATAAGACCCGCGACACCGCGCCGTCAGGGGGTGAACCGAGGTGAATACTCGCCGCCGCAGCCCCTGGGCCGAGGTGGGACCCTGGGACGCTCTCTAAGGTTTCCACACCTTTCTGGGACCGCCTTTTCTCGTCTCGGGGACCTTCCTAGTCTCTTTGTTTTTTCCTTAGGGCTCCGTCCCCGTCGCTTGTCGGGCCCCCCTTATGGGTTAAAGAGCTTCCTTTCTTAGATATGAGGGCTTCTTCGCCGTTAATGTACTTCTCCGCTTTAGCGAGCACTCCCGCCATGCTTACTGAGGATTCTCGAGATGGAAAACATCAAATCTTTGATCAGACTCTTTAATCCAAATGATGAAGTGATAGCGAACTTCTCGCCGTATATCACCCTCGTGAGACTGACAACCTCCGACATAAGATCTCAAGCCACAGCCTGGCGATGGCCGAGTGATAATCCCGCTTCCCGTATGTTCCGCTCCAATGAAGTGGGAGACGAAAACAATAGAGAGCTCTCTGAATAAGGAGACCGATGATGGTGGAGCCCCAGAACCAAGCTTCTCAAAGATGGGCCCTTTAACGTGAGTAACTAAAGCTCGCACCTGACACATCCCGATATCCATGTAGCTCCATTTGGTTCTTATAAGGCTGAGATGGTCGACGGATCTTTGGCACCATCGAACGCCCTATCTCGCGACATTCCTCGAATTTTGCCTGGAAGAGGAAAGTGAGCACCCCGCCAGGAACAGTGGACTCGCTCACACTGTGGTGTCCATGAGTCCGGGGCTCCGCTCTTAACAACTCTCTCATGCGGCCGGAAGTTCCCTGGAGGCCCTCAACCTCTCGCTCCCATGATCGTTCTCCCATTCCCTGCTGAGGGGGGTTTAGTTCCTGGTTTCCGACGTGCCCCCCGAGTGTTGCTTCACTGCCTTCCTCTCCAGAGTCGGCGGGTCCACGCCCCGCACGCTGGATTCTCATTCCTTTTCAATTTCGAGCACCAAGGTGCGGTCGCTCTTCATGAGGGGTGATGTTTGTGACCTTCCGAAGTTGGTCTCACCTCCCCGCGGGCGTTGCATCCGCCCGCCGGTGAGTTGCTCTAACTCTCCTGGTCAGCAAGCATCGGTGAGGCAGAGCGCCTCTACCTCATCCGTGTTGGCTTGCATTGTTTCTAACGAGGGAGGTCGCTCTCACGCCGCCCCGTCGGTCCTGATCTTCTAATGATCGGGCGTTCGCCAGTTCCAAAGTTGATACCATCAGATACTGAGAAATCAGCTTTATTTGTAAAGGAACTATCGTTCCCACAGACGACGCCAACTGATGATGCTTCAATTTCAACCGGATTGGGTCGGGAGCGATTGGGTCAGTCGGGCCTACTAGGACTGTCGTCACTACTGGTCTCGCAGCTCATGTTGTTATCCTGAGAAAAGGACAAGAAAGAAGAAAAGGGGTTAAGGCTTCGCCCATGGCCGCTCCTCCGACGCTTAAGTCGGCCTTCCCGAGAGAAAAGATAGATCGCTTAGAGGGCTTAATATTTTTATGCATCTTTCATTAATGGGGCGGCCCGTATTTATAGCATACGTGTTTCCCAATCGAGGTGGTATACTCTTTCCCATTGGCTGGGGTATTTTATGCCTTATCGCTTACTCTGATTATTAAGGGATACGAGGAAGGAAGACAAGATTATCCTACTTCTCTATTTGTGATTTGGCTTGTTTTAGAGTGATAAATCGTTATTTAATTATCTTACTTTCCCATCGATACGATTTGGTTTGATTTGCAGGATATGTTTTCTCACATCGTTTCACGCGACGGGCTCTTGGGGCGAACAAATTGGGCTTCCTTCCTGGGCCAGCGCCAGGACCCCGGGAGTTTCACCGGGCTTGCCTTTCCTCACTATCGTGGGTGGGCTTTTGCGCCTATTTCCAAACCCTATCAAAACCGATGATGTCATAAACATGTATTTTATATTTTACTAAAATTAAAAATAATTTTTTCAAAATTAAAATATGTAAATGAATATTAATAATATTTAGAAAAAATATTTATTGATTTTAATATAGTCATTTTCATATTTTGAATAATGTCAACCTACTTTATATTCTTCAATAATTGCTATGTGTACGATACAAATTGGTAGGAAATTTAATTAGAAGTATTAGAATAAGAATATATTATTAATACTTTCTCATGTTGTGTAAGAGATCAATGGATAACCAGGTGGCATACACTCCAACCTGTTTTTGTTTCAAGTGTCAAGACAAGGGTTTGATTCCCTTGGCTTTAAGCATTGAATTTTGGACGCTTAGTATTCTTTTAAGAATAAGCTCGTCCGTTGACAGTGGGGCCACGCCCACTCCCTTAAGGATTTGGAATATTTGGAATTGCTCACTTAAGCCAAAAGTGACATAAGAAGGCAGACAAGGAGTGAGAGCAGCTCCTCGCCTCTCCGAGCTGCTGTCCGTGCTGAGCCCATCCACAATGACTAGCAGCATAGCACAACATCTCCATCCACACCCTACTTATCATCTCCCATTTCTCTCCCAACTCCATATCCGCTGATTTCAACATCTTGGCAAGCTTACATGCCTCAAATAACACCGACTTTCTTTTATCTCCTTTCACTTCGCTGGGCTCAATTTCTGTTTCAACTTCAAGCAATAATCTGCAAGCTTCCTTTCTGTCAGATATGGACAGACTTCTTCCCTGGAAAAATATTTTAGCCTCAGAACAAGTGTCTCGAATCCTAAACTTCCCTATCCCTTTTGGCAGCATGAATGGACACATGACTAGCAGATACAACATATACTCCGACAGGCATTTGCTTATTTTGGCATTTTCTGATTTAGATTAATGGGGTCTTCATCATCATCATCATTGATGTCGCTTAAAGAGATCGGTAGCGATATGCCAAAGGAGGATGCTGTGATCGAATTCTACACCAACTATGCTCCAAACCGTTTGCTACTAATAGAATCCCTTTTTGCAATCACATAATCGTTTCTATGTTTGAGTAGCTCCTTCCGATCCCCGCGGACATCGAAGTCATCTCGAGGAGAAGCCGAGGATGGGCTCCTATGTCATCCTACCTCTCCCAAGTCATGTACCGGTACCTCTCCAAGAATTTGTTCTTACTGCCAGCTGTTAACCTCATGATCGAACTTGGTTGTCTCTGAGGCAAGAATCGATAAAGTTGTTCTGTGCCATGCTTCTAGACCATCTCTTGCCACTCGTCGATGATGGAAAGGAGGTAATGGCTCGGCGAATCCAATCAGTCAGCAGGGGATACTTTCTCTGGCTGCTGCATAACCAGACAATGCTCCAGTCGGACAAAATCAGTACCGCAATAGCGTAAATCTCAAGAAAAATAGCTCCAGAGAGTAACGCATAAGTAATGTTGATGTCAACATTTGAGAACTCATGTCTCTCGATGAAGAAGCTAAAGGCCACTAAGGTAGAAATAATGGACAAGAAGTTTACAGTGCGAGAAAATGCCTAGTGGAGAATAAACCACAACAGCCTTGGTGTAGATAACATCATATTAAAGCCAAGTCTGGCCTACCACTTTGAATGCCTCTTCTGATGACACATACCTGATGATGCCCTCACTCTTATGTTGGTCATCCAAGCTGAGGATGAGGTCTGCATATAGATGTCTCAATTGCTCCATGAATAAAGAGTAAGCCGCGTTCATATATTTTCCACGTAAAATTTGTTGCCTCATTGTAGTTGATTTATTCTTGCTTGGTTGGCTTTGTTGTTGGATTAATTGTTTGTTGAACCTATTTTTGGCACATAAAGAGGGAAAGGTCATTTCCGATGAATAAGTCAAAGAAAAGGGATGAGATTGAGACTTAAAGTATGGCCAGCTTGAATTGCTTACTTCATCAGTAAACCTCCCGATTTATAGAAAGTGGTTCATGGATCCCCTCCCCTTTTTCTAGGTTAATCTCCTTCTTTGGGACAAAATCTTCTCATTCCTTATCGTAAGCACTAATCCTTTCTTATCAAGGATTAATCTTCCCAAGTAAGGGATTTGAGAACTAGAAAATTCGTGGGATAAACACCTTTGCGTGTTTCCCTTACTTTACCCATTAGTTCATAACAAACTTGCTATAAGTGGAAAAGATATCAAATACTGTGACTGAACTTTAGATGGGCCGCCCTGTTAAATGGCGCGAGGACACCTCGACTTTCACAGACCGCTTTCGGATTTCCCTGCCTAGGTAGTGCCTACAGCTTTATGATCTGTAATGGGCCGTCTACATCATGGCCAGCACTCGGGACTACTGGTCGGGCCCTAGGCCCATCAAGTAGTGGGTTTAAAAACCATCATACTCACAAAACTTTGCTTCACCATTTTAATAATCAGGCTCTTGTCATCTTCCTTCCTTTATTTTTTTATTGCTACTTTTCTTTTCTTTTTTTAAATGAAATTTTTGTTGAAATTCAATTAATTTAAAAAAAAAAAATCAAAAGACCCACTACCTAATTAATAATTATAAAATTATATTTAAAAAAAATAAAATGAAATTTCCATAATTTAAGCTGTAGACAACTTTCATTCAAATTCAATTAGTTTAAAAAAAAAATCAAAAGACCCACTACATAGGTTTTTTTTAAGAAAAACATAATTTCATTGATTCTAACTAGCAATATATTGATAAAAATATATAATCAAAAATGCTAAAAACTGTAAAGGATGAAACAACATCTATATAGGTTAATAGCATAACGAAACCAATTAAAAACCTATATATATTTGATAATAAGTCTACATAATGATATTACTTTTGTGACTTGAATACATATGACTCAAGTTCTGCAAAATATCGACGACCATTGATTTGATTTTTTGTCTCTGATCGAATATACTTTACTCGTTTGAATCACTAAAAACATAAATAAATGCCACTCAAAACCAAACCGTCAGATCAGATGACACACCCACTGCACTAAGACGATGACAACTACACATGCACAAAGGCGACGACAATAAAATGCGCATCAAGGCGACGACTAAATCATGAAAAAAATAATATAAAAACCTAGAATTGTGTGAAAGAACCACTTTATTGAGAAAAAAGATAGAAAAAATGTGTAAATTGGTGATTTCAGGCCAAGAATGATAAAAAAAATCACCCATCTTTTCTTAAAGAAAAGAGGCTTACAGAGAAAAAGTGAAGAGAAAGAGAGGCTAGGGTTTAGAGATTTGCTCCACAAGACCCACTACCTAGTTAATAATTATAAACTTTGTCGTGATAACCTATGGTCTAGGAGATTTTTTGCGTAAAAACTCTAACCTCTTTTATCAACTTTTTTTTTTTCCGTTAGCCTCTTATTCCTTATAAGGAGGAGTGGGATTTTTGGTACTCTACCTAAATCACCCTTCTATACCTTTTTTCCATAATTTTCTTTTATTAATAAAGTGATTATTTCATGATCTTGCTTTTTATTTTTGTTTTTTTTCATGTTTTAGTAATGTCTGCATGGCATGTGATTGTGTTTGTTTTGTACGGCGTTTAGTCGTTTTCGTCTTGGTGCGAGCATTTGTTTGTCATCAAGCAAGTTGTGATGCTTATTTATATGAGGGTGATTCAAATCGAGTAAGTAGATTAATTACAAGAATCAAATTAATGGACGCATTATGTCGTAGAACTAGAATCATAGATATTCTAGTCACAATGATAATTTCAAATATGTATGCTCAACTATCAAATGTATAGTATTTGAACGGATTCATCATGCTATTAACTTGGATGCTATTTCATCATTTATGATTTTCAGCAATTTTGATTATATATTTATATCGATGTATTGTTAGTTTGAATCAATAAAATTATTTTTCTTTTCAAAAAAATTATAAGCTTTTGTTATTAACAATATTTATATTACCCATCATGTCTAATTCATGTGGTAGAGAGCTCAACGTTTCAAAAGGCACGAACATAGGAGAAGGGATCCCGATTTCAAGTCCTAATGGGAACGATTTACTATATTATAACTAAAGTGCTTAGCTTTAAAAAAAACAATATTTATACTAAATAAATAAAAGGTGCAAACTTCTAATGGCAATGTATGTTCTTTCTAATGTGTTTTTAAGGTCTGATCAGGTAAGATTTTTGTCTTTACATTTAGTTTTATCATATTAAATCACGATAATAAAAATGTGTAACTGTATGGATATCTTAAATTCGTTAAGTAAATATGTATAAAATTTAAGTATGAATAGGTATTCAAGACGCATTTATTATTATTATTTAATTTGTTTATTAAATTTGATATTTTATAATTTTATAAAATACAAGAGGTGGACCCGACTCGAGCGGTTGAATACTAGATGAGCTTCATGCAATGTTTTTAAATCTGGATTGACAATTGAATTGGAAAAGTTATTAATTCACGATTCAATAATCAAATCGATAGTTTAATCACAATTGAATCAATGACATCATAATATATAATCTATATTTATTAAAACTTAAAATATTCTTAAAAATTAAAATATATGATTAAAATAATATTTCATACCGCCATCATACCTAATTCAAGTGATAGAGCGTCCACCGTTTCGAAAAGGTATACCGTTTCGAAAAGATATACAAAAGAGGTTATCAATTCAAATCCCAATAAAAACAGTTTACCATCTAAAAATTAAAGTGTATTAAAAAAAATATTTCATACCTAAATGTAAAAATATATTGCAAATTGAACTATTATATAAATTTTATTTATTTAAGTAAATATCTAATTTAACATTAATTTATATATTATCAATATTTCACTACTTTTGATAATAGTAAATGTATAGTTTAATTTAATGGGCCTTATGTCGACGTTTGCAACGTTGAGTCCCACATAGGTGGGGCAAAAAGATGACTAGAGGCTTAATAGAAAGATTAAACGGCCCTTTTTCTGGAACCATATCGAAAAAGTGGCCAATAGATAGCCCATCTGATTGAACCGGTTGTCAAAAATGGCGTATGGATCAACTATAACTGGATTTTTAAGACATTAGTTAAATGCATGGCTAAGTTAGACCCATTAAGAAAGCCTGGAGCCTCTTTACTTCCTCATCATCAAGAAAGGTGGTCTTCTTATCATGCGCGTGGGTCAGCCCTCCAATATGGAGATTCCACCTCCCACTTAAATTATAAAAAGATGAAGAATAAGGATGGTAGTTTTAATTTCTAAGTTACATACTTTAAATAAAACAATATTAGAAAAGGGTAATTATGCACCATATTTGACAAAGGAGGAAGAGACATTTTGTTTTGGTAGACGGCTGAAAGTCAGAAAATGTAGCTTGAGACGTTGTGTATTCTGCCTATAAATAGGTATTGCTACTTCACCTTCCATTAATCCTATCATCTAGGGGAATCTCAAAAAATAAATAAAAGAAAAAGTGAGGATTAGCACAAGTAAGTTGGTAGTGAGAATATTTTTGGGTGAGAAAAATACTCTTCTCTTTATCCCTGGGGCATGATTACACTCTACACGTAAAACTGGATCTTTATTACAATTGGATCGAGTCACCTTATGAACACTCTTTTCTCGTAGTAATGCGCAATTTTATAAAATCATCAATTTTCACATCCAAAATTCCATACTAACAAAAATTTATAAACTCTCAACATTCATGTATGATCAAACATAAAAGTTCAAGATAATTATTAGGGATGGACATGGTTTGGTTAACTGAACCGTGACACAAAATAAAAACCAATTATTGGTTTTTGGTTTGTTATTATATAAACCAAAAACTCAACAATTAATAAGGGTTAACTCATTTGTTCGCTTAACCATCGCTTTCTAAGTAACTATACTAAAAATAAATTTACAATTCCATAATCTTATATTAAAAAGCTCAAATTATAATAATTATTATAAATACAATAAATAAATATTAAAGAAAAAAAATGAATACATCTATTCATTTGCAATCCTATGCACTTGTGCATTTATAATACATATACAAATAATATATGAAATGCATGAGATTAGATAATTTAATTAACAACTTTAGTAGAAAAAGAAACTAATCCAAAGAAATTACAACCTATATGCTTTGGTTTTGAGGAAAATGATCAAAGTTTGGTTTTGAATAGAAAAGTAAAAGCGACAGATAGAAGTGAGAAAGTCACAACTCACGCAAATTGAGAAACCTATATATATAATTTTTCGATTAGTTAGCCGAAACCGTGGTTTTTGTATTTTGTTAACCGAAACTAAGATTTGTGTAAAATAAAAACCAAAATCGAACCACTCGATTTGGTTAACCTATTTTTCAATTTGGGTTTTAGTTTGGTATTTCGGTCAGTTCGATTTCTTAGGTTTTTTTGCCCACCCATAATAATTATCTACACTTTCAAACCACTCTGATAAGTGAAAAATCCAAATGAACATAAATTCACTAACTATTATTTGTCCATTTTTGTTTTTTCAATCACACCAATCAAAATCATGTTAAGATTCAGTTTTTACTTTTCAACCCTATTTGCCACACACATACGGTTCATTTCTACAATTCCTACTTTTTTTTTTTGTACAAGTGGTTTCACTTTGCCTTCCTTTGATTCACAAATTCAAAGTTTATGATTACCACATTTTTTTTTTCATTCTCATTCTCAAAACAATTCAGTCCGACACCACAATTCTTATTTTATTGTATTTTTAAGAAAAGAGAATGTAATCTAAATCCGATTTCCTCATGGTTGATCTAAACTTCAAGAAAATTAAAGAATTTACTCCAAATAAATCTAGAAAATAAATAAGGAGAAAAATCTAACATTTCGAATTACTTCTTCAACCTTAGCATTGATTTCCTAGCTAGGTTTTTCGAGTTTCTACAAACAAGAAAACAATTCCTTAGAAAATAATGAAAATAATATCTCTATTTTTCCTTTTTTTCATTCCACTGTAATAAGATCTAGGGAAAAATCTTACATCTTGAAATCAATGCTTCAAATCCTAGGTCAGACGACTTAGATTTTCCATTGTTCTACGATTAAAAAGGGAGGCTATGCAGAGAACAAATAAAAAGTTGTTTTAATAATATTTTTTATTTATATTAGTTTCAGAATTATCATCTTTATACCTTATTTTACTTAAAAGAATTATATTTTTTTCTACCTTTTAAAAATTACTGGTATCACATCCTCCCCCCTTAACGTGGTTTAGTCATCTAAATTCTTTGATATAAGTAAGTCCTTAACTAATTTTTGAATGTGTCATTTTCTCTTCAAATTTCTAACCCCAAATATCTTCAAATATTATGGTTGAACCTGCACTAGAGCTTTACTAACTTGACAATTGCATGCAATATTCTTTTCTTCTTTCCATCACACTTCATTTGAACATATACTTTTCACAAGTTTAGTATCCAAAAATTGAATAGGTCCCTATTTCATAGAATAAGAGGCCATGATCAGAACTTATTTACTCAAAGCCAAAATGTAAAAGTCATTATGAACTTAGATATACTTCAAACTAAGACCACTTAATACCCAAGACACCCACTTTTAATAAATATTTCGAATGGTCTTATAAACCAATGATTTAGTTTTTTTTCTTCCAAATCTCATTATAACTTAACAAGTAAACTTCTAAGATAACATAATCACCAAATTCAAATACCAAATATTGCTTGAGATTATCAACATAACTCTTATGTGTATTTTGGGTTTCTTCTAAATTCTATTCAATCAGGGCTATCCTCTCAGTAGTCAATTGCACAAGTTTAAGTCTTAATTGTTTTTTCTCCAATATGATCATAACACATAAGGTATCATAAACTTCCACCATAAACCTCTCTAAAGTTATCATCTCATTGCTAGCTTAACTATTTTACAAGGAAATTCTAAACTAAAGGGTAAAGACATCCCGATTACTTTTCAAGTCCAAACACAATCTCTAATAAATATTTCCCAACTTGCAATTATTTCCCCTCAATTAGTCACGCCCTAAGTATGAAAGCTAATATCAAAACTTAACTTAGTACTTAGGATTTTTTTTTTTCTAGACGAAGTCAAAATCTAGAAATAAAATAAAAATCCGTATTACATACAATAGAATCAAATATCTCATACATTCTCAAATTCCTAATACCGAAGCTAGTCTGCTAGAAAATTATTAGGACTTTATTCATAAACAAACCATCACAATGAAACATTATCATCAACTAAGGTTCTTGGTAACCCTAATACAAAATCCATGGTAATAAGTTTCCACACTCATTTATAAATACAAAGTAATTTCCCCCAAACTCTCATTAACTCTTTTGATGTAAACCTCCATATACAAACATGCTAAACCCATAGTCGTAAATAATGTAATACCATACTGCATATATGACCATCAAAATTCTACCTTAAATATTTATACTTTTGCATCATTTTAGGGTGGATGGTAAGCTTAAAGTAATAAACTTCCTTCAAAATTTTATATCTCCATTGTTTTAGACATTAAATCTAGTCCTGAATTTCAAGATCTCATCATATGATTAAACACAATCAATTGTTCCAAGAGTTCAACTAGTTCCAGATAATTCCTTGTAGGGTCTTAATTCTCCCAACAAAGTTTAAGGTCTGCACCATGATGCTCAACATAAAAACTCTAAAATCCAAAGGTACATTATGAACTCTAAAACATCCAAAACATATAATAATCATTTGTTGTTAAACTCTAATAAATTACAATGAATCAATTAATTTCTTGCTTAAGGCATCAACCACAAGATCGTCATTACTTTATTAGTACTAAATAATGTTGTCATGATCCTTAAGTAATCGTATCAATATCCTTAAGTAATTGTTTAAAATCTTTTTAGAAACAAGGATATCAAAATCTTATAATCTATTAATATCTCATAAATTTAACTTAAAAGAAAATGTTTCCAAATCTTAAGTGAAAATCGCTACTTTTAGCTTTCAAATCATAACAAGTGTTTTTATCTTAAGATTTCAATGTCTAAAAGCACAACTCACGATTTTTCCATGCTGCATAAACACAAACTAAACTCTAATGAAAGACATCATGATGCTTAAACAAACTTTGAATTCAATGAAATAATCAAAGAGTACTTACTACCGATTTTCTTCAACCCTAGGAAGCTATCCTCATAGTCATTGCATTCAACTAAACCTAACTCCTTCTATGTAAACATGAAAAGAGTAGGATGATCTTGAGATCTCTAATAATTTATTTGTAATCAATAAATCCCAAGAAACTTCAAAATTATTAGATCATTTCAAATTTCAAATTGTTTTCATCACTCATTACATTGGCCAAAAGACTTAACAATCTTTCTAAGCAAACAACTATCTTGCAAGGCTAAGCTTATGCACAACAATTTATTCACATGTTTTCCTTCAACTAAACTCAAGATAACTAAGAATATGGAAATTCATCAGTTTTTGTCAATAAAAAAAAAAAAAGGTAGGAAGCAAATAATTAATCCTCAAAATTACATCAAAATTTTAAAGGTTGAGGAGTACTAAATCAACTCACATATTCTTATTATTAACCATCATATGACAACTTTAAATCACCATATTGTCCATAATGACATGCTCCACAAAAGTGGTAAAATCAAATAAGAATTCATATTGGTAAAAGTATATCCTCTAATTCAACAAACAATACTAAGGCAAAAGAGTGTAGTGAAAGTTTAGCATAGCTCCAAGAACTAACCAACCAACTTAGGACTTGTAAAGAATGATAAGAATATACAAAACGAAGATGAACCATCAACTAATATATCACTCAACTATCCCCATAGACAAACTTAAACAAGGTCCCACCAAGATCATAATCTAGAGCTCTAATACCATTTGTAACGATCCGGTCCAACCATGTAGATATTGTCCGCTTTAGGCCCAAGGAGCCCTTGCTGCTTTAAAACACGTCTATTAGGTTGAGAGGAGCCTATACTTATATAGTGTCGAACTTTCCCTATCCAATGGATGTGACAAAGACCCCAACTGCATTAGCCAAACGCTCCTGGCCAGGTCCTATGATTGCGGGCCAAACCGAACAAACAAACACCCCTAAGTGGGCCAAACAGTAACAAACAAACACCCCCTTATGGGCCAAACACTCCCACATCGATCGGGATCGGCTTTGATACCACTCTATCATGCCCCAAAACTCACTCTAGAAGCATGATTGTCAATTTACACCTCAAACCCTATTCGTTCTTGTAACTGGATTGAGCCAATTACATAACACCTGTTCAGAGTAATGCACAACTTTCTAAAATCATCAATTCTCACATCCAAAATTCCATACTAACAAAAATTTTATAACTCTCAACATTCATGTATGATCTAACATAAAAGTTCAAGATAATTATCTACACTTTCAAACCACTCTGAAAACAGAAAAAAAAAAAAAATTCCAAATGAACATAAATTCATTAACTAAACAAAGTCCATAACATATTCCAAAATCAAAATCCAAACAATGAAAAATCCCCAACCTAGCTATCACTTGTGGAAACTAAAGGTACCTGAAAATATATCAATGAATAAGAGTGAGCTTTGAGCTCAATAAGAAATACTAATACAATTTCATAAATCAAAAGATTTCTAATCATATCATATAACAAATAAGAGATTTATTTTTCACAAAACCTTTGTATTCAAATGTGGTAAAACATTAAAAATTTCATCAAAACATTTTCAAATACATTTAAATTGATTTATATAAATATGATTCAAACAATTTCATATCAAATTCGAACATAACATTTTCTTATCAATATCAAAATCAACTACATTTTCCTCTGGTCAACAAATATCAAATGGTGCCCAACCATGTGGGAGTTTTCAAATGGTGCCCAGCCATGTGGGACTTTCAAATGGGTGGCTAGTCAGAATTGTTTCTTTTTAAGGTGGATTTGGCTAAATACTACTAGTATTAGCACTTAACCGAAACCCCCTTGAGGCTAGGGTTCAAATCAATTACATTCGCCATCAAGGGATGTAAAGGTCAATTATTATTACCGTTGACAAGGGCTGAATAGTGTCAACTATTATTCTCGCACGTGGTAAAACCAACTGTGAATCAAATATTTCATTTAAAAGTTCAAATCACAAAATATTATATGTCCTCATTTTTTGTCATAAACAAAACAATTCTAAAATGTACTTTCATACAAAATCACTGTTTGATTCATGAATAATCAAATAAATAAAAAACAAAACTTTTCATAAATCAAGATCATATAATCTCGGGCTTCAAAAACTTTTCATCACAAAATGGCGTAAAACAAATAATTTCTTTAGGAAAATCTATATCAATATCCATTATCAAAATAAACACTTAAGAATTTTGAAGAAACTAATATGAAGAATCTCGAAGAACAATTTCACCCCCTAGCATAATAAGGAGGAACTATCATCATTAATTATTCACCTAAAATTATAGGTTTGAAAATCCTAACAATTTTATAATGTCAATATTATTAAGCTTAATAATATTTTAAACATCATAACTATTTATAATTTAGTTAATGAGTTTAAAAACTTTTCATAAATATCTACTTGTCAAAAATATATTCATAAATACTTATTAAATACATATATTTATAAACTTAACTTTTCTCATATATTTTAAACATCACAATATATTATCTAAATAAATTCTTAAATCTTAGTAAATATCTACTTGTCAAAAATATATTCATAAATTACTTATTAAATACATATATTTATAAACTTTAATCTTCAACGATTACATTTTGTTCATTATTATTTATAAGAATTTATCATCAAATATTTACTTATCTTTGAAACTAATTGGAATATCTAGAATTCTTCTTTTCAACATCCATCATTACCTAGATTTATTAGTATTGTTTATAAATAGGTTTCCAGGGATTACTTTATGAAAACTTTTAAGGCCTAATTTTTTTATATATAATGATATTAACCATAACAAGTCCTTTGTAACTTTTTACTACTTGCCCCTTTTTGTCTTTTCAGTTACACCCTTAAAATTATGTTAAGATTCTTTTTTTATTTTTCAACCCTATTTGCGACCCAGATACGATTCATCTCTATAATTCCCACTTGTTTTTTTTTTTTTTTTTTGTGGCAAATTTTACTTTTTATTTATTTTTTATACAATGGTCCTCACTTATTATTTTTTGTTTGATTCACAAACTCAAAGCTTTCATAATTACACATTTCTTTCTTTCGTTTTTTTTTTCATTCTCATTCTCAAAACAATTTAGTCCAACATCATAATCCTTATTTTATTTCATTTTTAACAAAAGAGAGTGTAATTTAAACCTGTCTTCCTCAAGGTTGATCTAAATTTAAAGAAAATTAAAGAATTTACTCCAAATAAATCTAGAAAATAAATAAGGAGAAAAATATTACCTTTCGAATTACTTCTTCAACCTTAGATTTGACATCCTAGGCTTTCTGAGTTTCTATGAACAAGAAAACATCTCCTTAGGGAAGAACGGAAATAATATTTCTTTTTTTCTTTTTTTTATTCATTATAATAAGATCGAGGGGAAAAATCTTACCACTTGAAATCAATGCTTCAAATCCTATGTCTGATGACTTAGATTTTCCATTGTTTTACGATCAAGAGAGGGAGGCTATGTGGAGACGAATAAAAAGTTATATTAATGTTGAAATTTTCTTTCTATTCATAATCGAGGTTTCCTTAGAAAAAATTACTCCTTATACCCTTATTTTAATTAAAGAAATATATTTTTTTCTATCCTAAAAAATTATGCTTATCACTGGCATATATATATATATATATATATATATATATATATATATATATATATATATATATATATATATATATATATATATATAGTGTATGTATTGTAAAATGAATAGATGTGGAAAAGAAAAAAAACAGGCATGATATATCTTTCTTTGAGTTTCTTCAAGGTGGCAAATGACAAGGGCTTGGCACCTCCCATAAAGGGTAAAGGTGCAAATGGTGGTGGTAGATTAGGTATTGCTCTTGGAACAATTTTATCAAATGTTTTGAAAATCGAATCGGTCATTGAATCAAAAAATTTATTGGTTCATGGTTTAGATCGGTGATGAAATTGAAATTGCTCACTTAAGCCAAGGTGTGACATAAGAAGCTGCGTACATGATGTAGCAGCCCTCGTTTTCTCCGGAGCTGCTGTGCGTGCTGAGCCCATCCACAATGACTAGCAGCATAGCACAACATCTCCATCCACACCCTACTTATCATCTCCCATTTCTCTTCCAACTCCATTTCCAAGGATTTCAACTTCCTGACAAGCCTACATGCCTCAAATAACACCGACTTGCTTTTATCTCCTTTCACTTGGCTGGGCTCAATTTTTGTTTCAACTTCAAGCAATAATCTGCAAGCTTTCTTTCTGTTAGATATGGACTGCCTTCTTTGCTGGAAAAATCTTTTAGCCTCAGAACAAGTGTCTCGAAACCTAAACTTCCCTATCCCTTTTGGCAGCATGGATGGACACATGACTAGCAGATACAACATATACTCCGACGTGCATTTGCTTATTTTGCATCTTGCTGATTTAGGATAGGGGTCTTCATCATCATCATAGTAGCTAAAGAGATCGGTAGCGATATGCCAAAGGAGGATGCTGTGATCGAATTCTACATCAACTACACTCCAACCAAGTTTTCTACTAATAGAATCCCCCTTTTTTGTAATCACATAATCACCTCTATGTTTGAGTAGCTTCTTCAGATCCCCATGACATCGCTTGTCATCTCGAGGAGGAAGCTGTAGATGGGCTCCTCCATGTCATCCACTTTCTGCCAAGTCATGTACCAGTACCTCTCCAAAAATTTGTTCTTGTCAAAGAAGCTGTTAACCTCATGATCGAACTTGGTTTTGTCTCTGAGGCAAGAATCGATTAAGTTGTTCTGTGCCATGCTTCTAGACCATCTCTTGCCACTCGTCGATGATGGAAAGGACATAATGGCTCGGTGAATCCAATTAGTCAGCAGGGTATACTTTCGTTGCTGCATAACCAGACAATGCTCCAGTCGGACAAAATCAACATCACAATAGCGAAATCTCGAGAAAAGAGCTCCAAAGAGTAACGTGTAAGTACGTTGATGTCAATATTTGAGAACTCATGCATCTCGATGAAGAAGCTAAAGGCCACTAAGGTAGAAATAATGGACAAGAAGCTGACAGTTCGGAGAAGAATGCCTAGCGGAGAATAAACCACAACAGCCTTGGTGTAGAGCACATCATAGAAGAAGCTAAGCTCCGCCTCTACCACTTTGAATGCCTCTTCTGATGACACATACCTGATGATGCCCTCACTCCTCTGTTGGTCATCCAAGCTGAGGATGAGGCCCGCAGACATAGATGTCTCCTTGTCTGCATCTTGAATAACAAGTAAGCCTCATTAATATATTTTCTACCCAAAATTAATGTAGTGCCATGATCACCGTCAATAATAGGTTGGAGTTCAAGTGCCTCTGTAGTACCAATGGTTTCTTTCTTGGTTCTACGCATTTTGTATATTTCCGGATCATATTTCTTCACGAATTCCGCATAATCAGGTCCAGGATCAGGAACTGGGAGCAATGCATCTCCGAAGTGTTGTTTGCTTTGCAGATCTGAGAACCCAGGTCCTCTCTCCATACTTCTGATAGCACTCCAGCCACAAACATTGAATGCACAGAATGAGAGCGCGCCTCTACTAGTCCATGACCTCAGAAACACGTAAAAAGCCACCCCAACTTGGACTACCAGCCCAAGCAAATGCCTTAACCACAATTCATTATCTTCTAAAGAGTAAGCAGTGATTGTACCTGGGCCTCCAAGGTGTAAGAGGAGAAACGGTGCCCAAAATGCCATGAGGGTATGATTTGGATCCATATCATCATGTTTCCCTTCCGAATCTCCTAATTGCCATTGATAGGGTACCAAGGAAATACTCTCGCAATGCCACCCAGTCTGCCGACAAGTACGCCAACCAAATCAGGATTCTGATCCAAATCGCCACTGTGAACTTTCGCGGTTGCTGAAGATGGTGAGGAATTTTACTGGCAGGAAGAGGTTTACTAGCACCATCGAATCGTAGCTCCATTCATCCCAAAGTTTTCGCACACTTTCTGGGAATATCTCCATTGCTCTCGTGCGACTACTCTTCACTGCACGGTGGTCACAAAAAACACTAAATCTAGGGAACAACAATAGTTTTCAAAAAACATCAAGGCAAAGGGTTTGTTTGATTACTGTTTTTGAAAATTGTTTTATGCTAAAAAACAAGGTAAACAAGGACAACAGAGAGACCACGTTTGGTTCATAGATTTTTTTGTTATGAAAAACACAAAGAACACTAAATTCAAAGAATAAAACCAGTTTTCAAAGAACACAAAAATGACGTTCTCTGAGTTTTCAAAAACTGTTTTTATGAATAGTTTTCAAAAGTAGAACCAAACATGCCCTTAGGTTCTTGTTTTTGAAAATTGTTTTCGTTCTCAAAAACCAAGAGAATAAGGAAAATAGGGAGAACACATTTGTCTCTCGCTTTTTGGTTTTGAAAACACTGAGAACACTAAATTAAGAAAACAAGAACGCTTTTAGAAAAACACGAAAAATGTTTGCTGTGTGTGTTTTCAATGCTTGCTTTTCGTGGAATAGCTAAAAACATGAACAAACATGCCCTTAGGTTCTTGTTTTTGAAAATTGTTTTATGTTCTCAAAAACAAGGAGAACACGTTTTGGTTCATAGTTTTTTGTTATGTAAAACAAAGAAAACACTAAATTAAGGCAAGACATCTAGGAAGGAGGTCCTAGGTTCTACTCTAGCGGGACATTTTAATACTACACAGTAACAAATTCTTTTGGCTAGTAATTAGAGATGCCTTTCCTACTTGTAGTTTTCGTTGCCGTGGATTTGAATTTCCAAATAGGCGCGCCATCTTTGATATCAAAGATCGAAAATATCAATCATATTTTCAAAGATTTTGTCATTTTACGGAAGTATTTGGACACACATCAAATACAATTGTCCCACACCTCTTATATGAGTGGCACTCCTTTCATGGTTAGAAATGACCATAAAACTACAAAATGAATTGCAAATTGTTTAATCACCCAATGGAAAAGATTGCAATAATCATGTGGAATATTTGAAACCATAGAAATCAAGTAGTATTTAAAAGGATTCAACCTAACCCCTTTCTCGTCATTGAGAAAGCTACTATAATTTTTCAAAATTTGCAAGATCATTTGATAGACCATTATCACTTAAGTGAAGGTTATAAGAGCTCTCGAATGATGGAAAAATGGATCCATTGGATTCCCCCTATCTATGATAGGTTCAAGTTAAATTTTGATGGTTCGAGGATAAATAATACTAGTTCTTTAGGATGGGTCATTAGACTCAAAGGGTATTATAAAGATGGCCGGATGCGTGCATTTAGGCAAGTCCTCTATAATTGTTATAGAATGCATAACATTAAGAGATGAGATTTTAGTCACAAAAGAGTATCAAATTTAGAGATTGAAGGTGACTCCAAGATTCTAATAGATTGCTATAATAAAAGTATTAATATCCCTAGTTCTATTATATTATTAATGGAGGATACTTGAAAGTTATCTTATGATATGAACATCTATGAATGCAAACATGTCTTTAGAGAAGCAAATAGAATTGTTGATTGTTTGGCCAAAAAAGGTATTGGTATTACAGGGATTCAAAAATTTGGTTGTCTAATTTCCCTAAGGATGTTACTAACATTAGTTTTGAAGATTATTGTGGGTCTCTATCTAATCGTATGTGTAGGGTCATTTGTTCGTATTTTATTTCTATATAAAAAAAAACAAAGTGCTTAGTTGTCAAAAAAGAAAAAAGGATAATAAGAATAGTTTTTAGAAAACACTAAAATGGTGTTTTCAAGATTTTCAAAAAAATGTTCTTAAGAACATATTTTAAAAGAACCAAACAGATCCAAAAATCGTAGTTATTTGTGTTTTCAAAACTATTCTCAAGAACCGTTTCAAACATAAAACAAATAGGCCCATAATGCCCCTTTAGACATGTTTTCCTATACTAGTTTGAAGTTAAATAACATAAAATAGCTTTTTTTTTTTAAATGATTCATTATGATAAGATTAGTGTTTGGGAATTTGGGTTTTTTTCTTTCCCAAAAAAAAAAAAAAAAAAATTGTCTTGTTGGCACTTTTGAATATAAATGCACTTACAGCACTAAGGAGGACTTGAATAAATCGTTGGCATTGGCTCCCTTCGAACTCCTCTTTGTAGCTCGCAATTGCAAGTCCCTTCTTGGTGTATTTATAATGTAAAATAGAGTTTAGTAGGAATATGAGCAAGTGATGGAGGGCAGGAGTTGTTGGTCACACTAAGTAGTAATTCTTTACTTCATTATAATATAAGCATCATTCTTTTCTTTTTCATTTGTTCCCTATTTTGCTTTATGCAGAATTATCTATCATTGGGGTGTATTCACAAGTCAAGAAATACATGACAATTTTGGCAGTAACGGTTGCAATTTTGATATGATAATTGTTTTTTAGTGATGAATAATTTTCATATTTTCAAAAAAAATTCTATCTTCATTACCTTGTTCATGGGAGCTAATAATATATAAAAGGTGGTACCTTTGAAAAATGTCTCAAATCCTTAGGATTGTAAGGCACATGAGGATTAGTGTGCCTTAAAAATGATGATGAAACTATTTCTTTACATGGAAATGTGTTTTTACTTGAAGTATTTCTAATAAATTAAACTATTTTGAAAAGAAGCATGTATAATTTTTTTTATTGTAAACATCACAAGTAATTCTTTTAATATTTTATATTGAATTACTGTCAAATGAGTTTTTACTGAAATAATTTTCCTAAAAGTGTTTTTTTGAAGGATCATCAATGAATGTTTATCTAAAAAACCACCACATACACATGATTTTTCAATATAATAAATGATTTTTTATTTTATATTAAAAATATTTGCTATATTTTATCGAATTCTTTATTCTTTTTCAAAACATATTGTTAAAACTAAAAGTAATTTATTGAATCAGTAGCAAACTCACTGAATAATTAGGTGAGATAGATGGTTTGCTTGTGAAGTTCATGAAGGTGGAGTGTGGCTGTGATGAATCATTGCTCAAAACTAAAAAAGAAAAAAAGAAAAAGAAGGTTTGCTGGGAACAAGGAAAAGCACCCGAACCAGTTTCTCTTTTCTTTCCATACTCTGGGCATTTTTCTTGTCCCTTTGGAATTTTCTTTAACCAGATGGAGAAGGGATAACCCCATCTAAAGTTTGGGTTAGGTCTTGATGGAGAAGGGACTCACTCCAAATCGGTTTCTTTATTCACAGTAACCTGTTTGCAAGATTAACCCGAAGATTAGCACACAGAAATATAGAAGAAGACCGAGGTGAACTGATGATGTACTAAAGCAAGAGAAAATGAAATGAAAATGATGAGGATTTGATTTATACTAATTGTGTTGGGTCTGCCCCTTTGTGTAAGGACCAATAGGCTAAGCTCATTGTCTGATTTTTTTTTATTTGAAAAAAAGGAAAAAGCAAATCACAAGAGAGAAGTGTTTGGAGGCAAGAGCTAAAAATGAAAACGCAGGGCATTGAGAGGAGAAAACAGGGGCCGCTCTTGAATTCTTGTGATGGAAGGTCAATATCAGTTTTGGTTCAAATTTGACATAGTGACTCCTTGCAAGGTGCTCTTCAATACACACATTTTGATTTTGGTTAGTTTCCACAATACCCATTTCACATTCTTCCTTTTGGTGAAGATTTCATCTTTTCTTTTTAATTTATCCATCATTGTAGTTATGTTTGATGTTTTGGTGTTCCAAGAATGATATTTTTGATGTATGGTTGTTGTGAGCCTCTAAATCTCTCTTGTTAGAGAAGAACTTTGTGTAAACCATTATTGCTCACAGTTGAAATAGTGGAAGTTTAAGTGGCCTATTATCCATGGTCTTTTACCCTTTTTATTCGAGGGTTTTTCACGTGAAAATTGCCGCTTAACAGGGTTGATTTATTCTTGCTCGTTGGCTTTGTTTGCTGGATTAATTGCTCAGTTGAACCTATTTTTGGCACATAAAGATGGAGAGGTCATTTCCGATAATAAGTTAGCAAAAGTATGGAGATTAGTGTTTGGGAATTTGGGTTTTTTTTATCAAGAGTCACATTTACGGTTTTTCTTTCTTTTTTTGTTTTTGCCCCTTTAAAATAAAACAAAAATAAGTGGTAACTCCAAACTATTTTTCTAAAAATGGTTTTTCAAAATAAAACTAAAATATGTAGGTTCCATATCCTAATCTGATATTGTCCGTTCAAGCCCAATCCTCAGCAAAGCCTCACGTTTAAATGCGCCAAACCGGGTAGGGAGCTCCCACAATATAAGGCGCTGGCAGCCGTGTGGAGCTTGTATGTGGGAAGCTATAGGCTTCACAACCCCCCCCCCCCCATCGCGACCTGTATGGGCCACCAAAATACGGGTAGCTCCATATCCCAATAAGATATTGTCCGCTTTGGCCCAACTTCAGGCAGGCCTCACGAGTTTAAAACGTGTCAACCGCGCAGGAGCCCCACACATAAGCAGGCCAAGTGGGCCTGCAGGTGGGGAGCGATGTGGGAAGCATGTGCTTCATACGCCCGCCTTTATGGGAAATGCATAATAGCCAAAAATGCGGGGTCCATAAAATGACGACTCCACTGGGGACAATGAGGGTCAAGCTTGAATACAAATTAGGAAAATGTATTTTATCGTCGATCGACAGATACTTCTTTTCAGGTTGTGTATAACACATCAGAGTTTTGACTGTTCGATTGTAGATTCTCTAGTGTCCTGATTGTTGTATCATTAGTATTGGTCGGGTTGACTTACCTATTGAATATTCTTCTCCTTGCCTCATCTTGTTATGTCACTTGCTTCTCATTGTTTGTTATATACTCACCATGTCATCTTATACTCCTACTTAGATTATGTGTAGATATGGATGATGTACTCAAGGCCAGATGATCGGTCATGCATGACTACATTTCTCCCGTATGATTCTCGGTCGTGATGTCTATGTGGGGTGCACATGTATCCTTATCTCTCCAAACTCTAGTCTCTACGACTTTGTGTCTCTCGTTTTCAGGTTTGTATTGAGACTGTTGCTCTCCGTTTCTTTCGAATCGAGCTGACTAGAGTAAGGTCTAATGATGCGCAGTATCTACATTCTGGAGCATTGGCTGGGCCTAACATTTCATGTATCATTTAATAAATAATTTGACATATGATTTATAACCAATTTTTAATTGAATGCAATTAGTTTCGTATTTTGTTATTGCACTAATACTGCTTTCCCAATTGGTAGCACTTTTAACATGCCGTCTGTGTACACATTTTTCTCAAATCCGACTTTGCTTGATTATTTATTTATATATGTCTTGCATGTTTTTGTATTTGTTATTGCTTATCTTCGGTATTCATTAGTTGATTAGTCAAAAGCCATATTTTCTTTAGTTTGTTTAGTAGAGACCCGACTTTAGGGGCTTAGAGGGGTGTTACGCTTCCATCGTACCTTCCCGATAAGTAACCTGACCCCCGGACCTAGACTCGGTTTTCCCAGACTTGCCTTTTCTTATCAAGAGTCACATTTAGGGTTTTTCTTTCTTATTTTGTTTTTCCCTTTTAAAATAAAACAAAAAAAGTGGCTACAAAGTACACATGCTCAGATTCTATTGAGTTTCCACAACTTTCTGCTCACCCATCGAGACTTTGATTAGGGCTCTGAGCCGGATTCGAGTTGAAATGTCCACATCTCTAGAGGGCCTGATACATATGCTCATAAATGGGTCGACTGGGGGCCAATGTTTTCTCCTGAGGATGACTTTACCTCCTGAGGGTTCTGCACTGTGCACTCACCTGCATATATCGCTTGGTCATGAGGTCGTCGTGTTCCATCCGTCCTCTTAGACAATGGATCCGGGTCTCTAAAAGTATGTCCACTTGCCACTCGCACCGCTTCAGATATGTGGGCCCACATATTTCGAGAGCCATCTACAGGACAATGAGAGCTATGACAAGACTGTGAGAGAGGTGATGGGCACCTCACTCTCGAAATAAGACGGGGCCGCCTTTTTCGCTTTCTGCCATGCATTTTTGGAGATCCCGCATCCTTTAACTTACTGTTAGTCGCCCATGACCAAGGCCGGCGCTATCCCATCTCTCCCTTTATTTGAACGTAGGGTTCATTCATGATGGTCATGATCACTATTTCATCTACTGTGGAGGGGCATTTGACTTCTAAGACTAAGATTGAGATTAGCCATAGGGGTGATGATTTTCTTATGACTTGATTCTCTTTGATTGAGGTACGCATCGTGGAGCCGGATTTTTTCGTAGATTTAGTACCCAGTCACTTGATTAGCATAGCAAAGACGGCCGTTGGGATACATGATGAGGAGCATGTCGTACATGCCCGGGTTTGGCTTAGTATGCCGTCAATGTGGCAAAGAGCGAATTTATCAAGGCCAGACCACCCACTCCACCCTTCGGGCTTAGTGATTTGCACTGTGGAGGCAAGATTGGCGCATGGGCACAATCACGCTAGAGAGGGTCGATTCGACTTCATCACATTTCATGACTATCCTCGTCCTACAATTTGAGGTCGATCGACTATTTCAGAGGGCTTTGGGAGCCACACAGATCTCAATGGATCGACGACCAAATTTACTGGTATTCAAGATAAATGAAATGATCACCTTTCACACAGCCTTCCAATGGGTGGTAAATTCTCGACACTTCACCACCTTGATCGCTCCCTCCTTCCCTTAAAGGGCTCTAGTGTGCCTACCATGCTTTCCCGATGAGATACCGACATGGGGTATTGATGGGGTTATATCGTCTGACAATTATGATGAGGAGCTACTCCGGATAGTTATTAGTCAGCCCGAGCCAGATTCTACACTTAGTTATTTTCAGGTAAGCCACTGAGAGATGATGAGATGCTCCTCTGGCTCTCCAAGTGATGATGCGACACGAATGGATGTTATTGTTGAGACAGATATCCGATATTCCTAGACATGTTGTGGGAGAGTCCATGCCAGTGGACCCACCCACTTTCTTTGATGTTTTGGTCAGATTTGTCTCACGTTCCGATGATACGGCTTTTAATTTATGATTCAGCATTTTCTAGTATTCACTGCCTTTTATTGATGATATGATGTGACATGTGCATTCTCATTCACCCGCATCACAGATTCATGATATTGATGACGAGCCATACTCGATTGATGATACTAACGGCCTCGACTGATCATAAACTTTACTCGATGAGCTTAGTGTTTCACCTCTATTTTGATGATTCAGATGGGGGCTTTTTGACCTTGGTACAACAACCAACCTGTAGAGATGAGGGATCTACTTGTCTATAGATGAGAGGATAGCTTGCTCAAGTTACTCAGATCATACTGGATGTTCACAGTGGGTCATACGAGGACACATGCCTCGAATTTCTATACCAAGATCATCTACCGTCAGACACATGCTAGACTGGCGTTACAAAAAATCAGCTGCATTACACCTCGATGGAGTTTACAGTGAAGGAGGAGATTCAAAGCACCCTAGTGTTGGCTTATATCGTTGGTCCAATACCCCGAAAAATACACGTCAGCCCCCGCTCCCAAAAATAAATGCACAGTTTGTGTGGACTTTAGAAATCTCAATAAGGCTAGCCCCAAGGATGACTTTCCTCCCACATATTGACATGTTGGTTGATAAGACTGAATGGTATGCGATGTCATTTTGCGATGGATTCTCTGGTTAGTACCAGATTGGCGATGGTTCTCGAGTACGCAGTTGAAGACATCTTCATCACCGAGCCGGCACCTATCGTTATATAGTCATGCCATTCGTCAAGAACTGAGTTGTACTTCCATCGCAGAGCAAATCACTACAATCGCTTTCATGGCCATGATGCATGTGGATGTCGAGGTCTATGTGGATGATATGATTGTGAAGTCCCGTGATAGTATGTATCACTCCGGCGCCCTGTGAGCGCTTTTCTGGGGAGGATTGCATGCTTTAGATCGGATCGGATCCCAAGAAGTGCACTTTCGAGTGACTTTCCTGGAAGCTCTGCCATGGTTGAGAGAGGTATTTGAAGGATCCCGATAAGATCGAGCTATCCGACATGTTCCCACCACGCACCGAGACCGAGATCCGGTTTCTTCGGGTTGGCTCGTAATATATTAGCAGTTTATTGTTAGACCGAGCGTATACTTCGTGAGCCTATCTTCCGACTTCGAGGAAGAAACACCTAAGGTTTGGGGATGACTGCCGCAGCGCTTGAGCTGGACAGAGAGTATTTGCTTTCCCCTCATGTTTTGGTACCGATGAGTAAAAAACTCATTGATTTTTAATTTATTTTTACTGATTAAGTTATAATGTATCATTTCTTTATTCTATGCGTAAATGTGAGATTTTACCAAATTTATATTTTATATTTTAATGTGTTAATAAATTTCAAGAAGAATCCAAAGAAACAAGATAAATGGCTGCAGTTTAGGTTGCGGATGCGTGATGCTTGAGGTCGCAAATAAGGAATTCATCATCACAGCTTCAAGTCGCGACCGACGAGAATCATACCAGAAGATGACAACAGCTAAGCGGTCACGACATCCCGTGATTACCTCAGAGAGAAAAATTTAAGACCGCATGTAACGACGCCGTGACGTGAGAATCTAGGTGGCGACAATCGGAAGAAGACAACCCAGTCACAATAGATAATTAAGGTCAAGGAGCAAGGAATGGATGGTCGACTTAGCCGATAAAGGTCTCTATCAAAATTGATGTCATGACAAAATATAAGTCAAGACACAATCGAGGTCGCCACAAGGGATTTCATGTCGCGACATTAAACGAGTTGAACATTTAAAAACATGTTGTGACTAAGTTCAGAAACTATGACAAGAACAAGGTAGCATGACCACCACTGCCGCTGACACTTTCAGTCACACCTTAAAAAGAACTGAATCAGGAACCGCGGTGGATTAAAAAAAAAGAGGTTGCAAACAAGATTGAAGAAAGAATCCACACGACATGCTTAAGTCGCGAACAGAATTGCAGTAAGAAAAGAAATGACCTTGTCGCGACCTAATTTCCATGTCACGACAAGAAAATAAACAGATCAGCAATTGGAGTCGCAACTTGCATGAAGGCAGAAAACAAGAAATGATGTCGCAACATGAAAGGGAGGTTGTGACCAAGGATCAAATTGGCTTACAACAGAAATGGTGTCGCAACATGAAAAAGTTGTCGCGACACATAATTCAAGAAAGGAAAGACGGCCACAGTTGGCATAATAAACACTTGCTAGAGACCAGAAAAAGTTGTCGCGACGAGAATCAAAGTGGCTAGCAACAGAAATGGTGTTGTGACAAAGAAACTTGGTCACGACACATAATTCAGCAAAGGAAGAAAAAGCCAGGTCGCAACATGGAATCGTGGTCGCGACACAAATACCTGGAAATAAGAAAATGTGCTCGCAACACGAGTCATCACTATTGGCAACTAAACATGGTCACGACGCAACAATTCAAGTCGCGACTGCAACATGATGATTCTCAAGAAAAATGCTAAGTAAAAGCAAACAAAAGAATTTCCATGTCGCGACACACATGACAAAACAAAGGAGTCAAGGGGTAGTCGCGACAAGGAATTCATGTCGCGACAACCGATTGAAGAAAACTGCAAAGAACAATGTCGTGATAGAGGACATCAGGTTGCGATTCAATATTGCAAAAACAAGGCAAAAGAATGTTGCGACAAGCTTCCAGAGGACACGACAGACCTAACAAGTCGCGACAGGCTTCTGAGGTCGCGACTTGAACAGCAAGCTGGGCCATTAAAATTAAGGAAATCCACTTGGAGCCTTGGAACACCCCACCGTCGAAATGTATAAATAGGCTTGCATTAGTAAGAGGTAGCTCTTCCCGAACCCATATCTTTGGGGGATTGAAGAAGACTCATTTGTATAATTTTAGAGTAGATTTTTCTTTTTTATTTTATTTTATTTTCTAAATTCAACCAAGAACTCATTCGTAATGTTGAAGCCGGATTTAATCTTTCATTTTCTTTCTCCACTACGTCGAATTAATGGAATCTGCAATTTCACCTGAATTCATTTCTTATCGATAATTGCAACTATCGGCTATGCATTTGATCAATGCTCCATTGTCACAGGATGCAACATGAGCAATGTACTCACTCAACTTGGATTTGTCATTAGTTACAGTCTTTTCTACATATATTAGAGAGAAGTACCTGAAATTGGGGATTTATTTGATTGATGTTGTTCTTAAATTGATTGTTCCCAATAGTAGTATCGAGTATCCTTTCAAGGACTATTTCATACTTTGATTTCCAGGAGGCCCTCTGAGTGACACAGAGATGGAGATTCCTGAGAGCTTTGAACATTCAATTTGTGGGTATGCTAGACTACCATTGAAGAACTACTAAGCTTTGAGAGTTCACTTAGATAAATTTCTATTTCACTCACAATTGAAGTTGAAGGGGATTATTTATCAATTTAAATAATCAGAGATTTCACCTTAATATGATGGAAAGATCTTGATCTTGTGTTAGCTGAGATCTAATCATGGAAAGAGAAAAATTCATCAGATCTAAAGGAAGAGTCATCAACCATTTTGTAGAGGTTTTGCAATGACCTGCATCGGGATGCAAGAAATTGGCAATTAAGAAATGGGTATGAAGTATTGAAAAGAAAAATACCCGCATCTATAAAGAGTGTTTTGAATGGCTGTAACTAATTAGATCCATGTCTTCGGAAGAAGCAGGGAATTTCAATTAGTGAATCGTGGAGAAATCCAAGCTGCATTATTAGGCATCTTTGACAAATCCAGATCCAAAATCAGGATTGAGAAAATCAATGGATTACAATGTAGAAATTGACCGTTTCACAGTAGTTTCATATTAGTGTCAATTTCTAGCAGAGATTGATCTAGTCCAGTTTATTTTGTTTGTTTTAATTCAAATTTTCTTTTAATTAGATAAATATAATATAAGTATGATCTTATCTTTAATTCTAGTTTTTAAACATTTACAAGGAGGTGCAAATAGTGTGGATCTTGAGTAGTTAGGGTAGTTGATTTTAAAATTCTTGTAAATCCATGAGAGAATGATATCTGGACTTACATCCAAATTTTTACTACTTGTATGACCTGTGCACTTGTGGTGTTTTAGACTAAAACCACTTTCTACTTTTCAAACAATTAGCTCTAATTTTGGTCCACTATAGGGGAACTGTAAGACTCCAGTAGTGGCATTAAAATCGAGTGGTTTAGTCTATAAAGGCATAAACGTATTAAACAAGTTTTAAGGCGTTGTTGTGGATTGAAAGGATTTAAATAAATCACTATTCGACAAAAAAAGAAAAAATACTAATTTAGACATTTTTTCACAAAGCAATGATTAAAGAAGTACGTAGATAAGCCACTGATCTTTAGAGAGCTTAAAGAATATATGACTTTAATACAACTATTTTCCCACTGATTCATTATGTTTCCATTTCGTAGTTATTTCATGCACAGAACCCAAAATCGACTGCTTTCCTTAGATACCGAATCGAAAGAACATTGAGAAACTTAAGGAAGGACAAAAGTGTAGAAACAATAATTATGGCAGAAGAAAGAATGGGTCAGACAGTTGAACAAGAAACGTCAGAAGAAACCAGCACTGATCACCATGGTGCAACAGAATCAATTTACAGGCCACCCTACTGAAGATCCTAATGAGCACATGGGGAGATTCCTCAGGATGGCCAACACAATAAAACTAAACGGTGTGAGACCAGAGGTGATCAAACTATATCTCTTTCCCTTTTCCTTAAGAGATATTGTGCCACATGGTATGAATCATTGCCATATGGCTTAGTTAATACGTGGGAAGAGTTGGTGGAGTCTTACCTAGGCAGATTTTTCCCCCCATCACTTACAAACGTAAAGTAATATTAGCTGAGAAACATTGTGTTCAAACAGGGGGAGGATGAAAGCTTATATACTGCTTGGGAATGGTACAAAAGGCTGTTGAAGAGGTGCCCTATGCATGGCATAGACCTGAAGACCCAAATGGATATTGTCTACAACTCCTTGAATGATACCTCTAAGGGCATCATAGATGCAGCCTGCTATGGGGCATTTAAGAGAAGAAGTGCAAAGGAAGCAAAGTAGCTAATAGAAGACTTAGCCAAATGCAACATGAAAGCTCCATCTGAATCTTCAGGGAGCAACAACATAACAAAGGGAGCGGAGCTACCGAGCCTCACAAATGACTGCTATGGGAAGCAAACTTGATGCAATAATGCACAAGTTAGGAATCCAAGAGAAGAGAATGCACTATGTCATGAATTGGGAGCAGCGTGGAAGAGATTTGTCCAGAACAGCGCCAGAATCAACCCGCTTGAGATCCCATTCGTTTGATGAGTCAACATCAGAACGAACAGAGAAGCTACCATTTCAAGCCTAACCCCAACTTGCCTACACACTACACACCAGCACTGAGGGGCCATGAGAACTTCTCATATGGTGGAGAAGCATCACAGGGCCCAAGATAGGGGCAGGATTTTTAACAAGGATATAATCCACTAAGGTTCCAGTAGCAACAACAACAAGGAGAGAACATAAATGAATATCAAGGTCAAAAGAGGCCTGGCCATTCGAGGAGCAATGCTGCAGTTCATGGGGACAACAAAAAGCCGTTTAAATCCTTCATGAACAAAATTTGCTGGAGTTTGACAAGCAACCAACACACAAATTTTTTCGCTAAATACTAATGCTTCACTCAAGACATGGAAACACAGGTTAGGCAACTGGCTCAACCTTGCAGAACAAGAACAAGGATGCTTTCCCTAGTGACACCCAGAAGAATCCAAGGACCGCATATACCACTCCGAGAGTGGCAAGGAATTGAGCAACAGTAGAACATAAATGAAAGAAAAGACCGAAAGCAAGAAAAAATGAAGAAACCTACAGTTAATGGGAAAAGAAATAGTCAGAAATGACAGTAGGGAATCGAGAATAAAGTGCAAATGAATAAACTGGGAAAACTCGTGGAACCAAAGCAGAAAGAGAAGGTTCAAGCCTACACACCCCGCAGCTCTTTCCCATAAAGACTTCAAAGGCAAATGAGGAACAATTTTCTAAATTCGAGATTTTCAAGATAGAAATTAACATTCCCTAGAGATGCTCACTCAAATGCCAACCATGCAAAATTCTCAAGGATATACCGTGCAAAAGAAGAAAATTGTCGATGAAGGAGTGGTGAGCCTAATTGCAACATGCAATGCAGTTATTCATAAGAGCCTACCAACTAAGATGAAAGACCCCGTAGCTTTACCATTCCCGTAATAATCGGGAAATATGAATTCAAAAGCTTTACGTGATTCAAGTGCCCAGATCAACTCGATGCCCTTTAAACAATGGTACAAAGGTTGAGTTTGGGGAACTTACTCCAACAATTACATTGTAAATGGTCGATAAGTCAATGGCATGCTGTATCCTTTCGAGGATGTACGTCAACAGAGTTAAATTCATTTTCCCTGTTGATTTTGTTGTCATGAAAATGAAAGAAGACACACAGGTTCCTCTATTGTTAGGAAGACCTTTCTTAGCAATTAGAGCTGCTCTGATTGATGTCAAGAAAGGTGAGCTGACCCTGAGAGTGGGAAATGAAGCAGTGCACTTCAACCTCAACAAAAGCTGACACGCCTAGTCGTCGATGAAGAAAATTGTATGGCTGTAGAAAACTTTAGTCTAGTCAGTCTAGAACTAAACTCTGATTGTAACATTCAGCATTCTATCAATGAAAATGAGGTGAATTTCCAGTATCTTAAGAGTGTTGACTATGAATTGTTGCATTCCGCTTTGCAAACACAAACACTTCTTGAGTTTGAATGAAAACAATACATAAAATTCATGCAGCAAGGAAAAGAAAGCAACTGAGCAAGAAACCAATGCAGAAGGGTTGATATTGAAAGAATTGCCTAGTCATCTGAAATATGCTTTCTTAGAACCAGAAAAGACAAAACCAGTGATTATATCCGGCCAGATTGATCGAGAATGGTAAGAACGTAAACCTAAGAAGACTCCAAGGAAATACAAGGAAATAATTGCTTGGTCAATCGAAGATCTCAAGGGTATCAGTCCTTCTATTTGCATGCACAAAATTCTGCTAGAAGATAATGCAAAGATTCTACCTGAACACTAAAGGAGACTGAATCCAGTAATGAAAGATGTTGTAAGGAAGGAAGTGCTGAAATGGTTAAATGCAGGCTTCATTTATGCGATATCAGATAGCTCTTAGGTGAGCCTAGTTCATGTGGTTCCTAAGAAGGGTGGATTCACTGTGATTAGAAATGAAAGGAGTGAACTTATTCCTACAAGAACTATGACAGGATGGAGGGTGTGTATAGATTACGTAAAATCAATGCTTCAACCAGAAAGATCATTATCCCCCGCCTTTCATTGATCGATGTTGAAAGAAGAAGACATCCTTACTTCTATTTCTTGATGGATATTCGATATAACCAAATTGCTATTGCACCTGAGGACCAGGAGAAAACCACTTTCACATGCCCTTATGGTACTTTTTCTTTTAGAAGAATGCCATTTGAGTTATGCAATACTCCTGCCACATTTCAAAGATGCATGATGTCTATGTTCTCAGATTTGGCAGAGGAGGTTATGGAGATATTCATGGATAACTTCACAGTTTATGGATCCAGTTTTGAACATTGCCTGCAAAATTAGGGACAAGATTTCACGGTGTGTCGACAAGAATTTAGCTTTTTGATCAGGAAAATGCCATTTTATGGTAACAGAAGGCATTGTCCTTGGGCATAGAATTTCTGCAGCGTGGCCGAAGTGACTAAGCAAAGTTTCCATCACATCATTTTTCCACCTACAACAAATAAGGGAATAAGAAGTTTCGGGACATGTCGGTTTCCATAGAAGACATTCAGACTTCTCAAAATCGCAAACCATTGTGTAGATTACTGGAAAAAGATGCCAAGTTTAATTTTGATGAGTCCTACCAATCTTCATTTGAAGAGATCAAATCCAGACTAGTTGAAGTTCTCATCATGGCCAAACCAGACTGGACTAAGGAATTTGAGATTATGTGTGATGCCAGTGATTATGTAATGGGAAATAAAACTGACAAGATGTTTAGGGCATATACTATGCCAGCAAAACCTTCAATGAAGCTCAAGAGAACTACTCAACTACCGAAAAAGAGATGTTTGCCATAGTATTTGCATGTGAAAAATCTAAGCCCTATATCGATCCCATGTCATCATCCATACTGATCATGCTGCAATTAAATATTTGATGGCAAAGAAAGAAGATAAGCTAAGACTGATTAGATGGGTATTGTTGCTGCAGGAATTTGATCTAGAGATCAAAGACAGGAAGGGTTGTGATAATGTGATAGTTGATCACTTGTCAAGAATTAAAAAGACTACTATAAAAGAAGAGGTAATATAATTAGCAGAAAATTTTCTAGATGAACAGTTATTCAATCACCCTGGTATGCTGACATTGTCAATTTTCTAGCTTGTGGAGTAATGCCACCAGAATTCAGCTACCAGCACAAAGAAAGAAGTTAAGGACTGACAACAAGTTTTATATATGGGATGATCCACTGTTATTCAAAAGAGGAGATGATATGATAATCAGGAGGTGTGTGCCAGAAAGTGAACAAGGCAGGATCTTATATGAGTGTCATGCATCACCATATGGAGGACATTTCATAGAGACAAATCGCTATGTACTTCCAATCAGGGTTTTATTGGCCTACCATATTCAAAGACTGTTTTGCATGGGTGAAACTTTGTGATCAATGTCAGAGAATGGGAAGTATCGGCATAAGACATGAAATGCCCCTGCAAGGTATCTTGGTGGTGCAGCTTTTTGATGTATGGGGAATATATTTCATGGGACCATTTTCATCTTCACTTGGGAATCTGTACATACTCCTAGCTATGAACTATGTATCTAAATGGGTGGAAGCAACAACTTGTCCCAAAAATGATTCTAATACAGTTGTGGGATTCTTACAGAGAAATATTTTAAGCAGATTTAGGGCACCCAGAACTATCATAAGTGATGGAGGGAGCCATTTTGCAAATAAGGTGTTTGAGAAACTCATGAGTAGGTATGGAATCAAATACATAATGAGTTTGGCTTACCATCATCAAACAAATGGGCAAGCTGAAATTTCCATTAGGGAGATCAAGAAAATTCTTGAAAAGACTGTAAGCTCTACCATAAGGGATTGGTCTCTAAAGCTTGATGATGCATTGTGGGCTTACAGAACTGCATATAAAACTCTCATTGGTATGTCCCCATACAGAATTGTCTTTGGTAAACCTTATCACCTTCCTCTTGAATTGAGCAAGGCTGTGGGCCATCAAGAAATTGAATTTGATTTTAAGGTCGCTATGAAGAAAGATTGTTCAATGTAATGAATTGGAAGAGTTGAGAATGAAGCTATGATAATGCCGCACTTACAAAGATAAAACAAAGAAAATGACATGATCGAAAAATTTTGAAGAGGGAATTTGTGCGTGAGATCGTGTCCTGGTTGCTCAACTCGCACTAAACCGTTTCAGAAAAATGAGATCAAATGGAGTAGTCCCTATACAAGAGGGTAAGTACAACCTTTGAGCAAAGGACATTGAAAACTAATAATGAGAAGAATTCAAAGTGAATGGTCGTGATTAAAGCATTACTGAGGGAAGATAATTGAAAGCCGATTCTGGCACCGAAGTTAAAGAATTTACTGAGACAAGAGAATGATAGCAATAAATCCAGCTAAGGACTAAAAACTGAGCAGCTTTGTGGGAGGCAATCTATACAATATTTTATTTTATGTTTTATAGTCAATTAATGTGTATAAAATTTTAAGTTTTTAGTTAGACTTGTGTGTTGTTCTACTGTTTAAAATTTTTGGAAAGTGTTTTGCAAAGTCGGAGTACAGTTTAAATAGATCTTCACTCTACTTCCTAATATGCACACAAGAACACAAGGGGAAGTATAATACTCTTTGATTAGCATTAAAAAATGTTTTAGAGAATGCATGATTGAAGTTTGGGGGAATTAGATTTTCAATTCAATATTGAATCTTATGCTATGATGAGTTGCTTTGTTGAACATTTGAATGATGAAATATTCTTGTTTGAATTGGGTTTCTTTAATGTTATACATGCTTTACAAGTGTGCCTGGAGTGAATTGAGTCAATCAAAGGAGACTAGAAGTTGCAGTGAGGTCAGGAATAAATCATTGTTTATAGAGACCTGGAGATTTTCTGTGTCACACAAGGTTTTGAACTGATAACATAAGAACTAAGAAAATTTCTATCGCAACACAAGCCTATTGCAGAACAAAACTAAGGTCGCAACATTTATTTTCGGGGTCGCATCAAATGTGTGAACCAAATGACTGTGTAGTGAGAATGGGTTGTCACGACAATAGAAATTATGTCGCGACCAGGAATGACAGAAGAAAGAGAAAGGTTTGTCGTGACATCAATTTTATCTGCTGCTATTTACATTCAGAGCCGCGACAAAACCTAAGAGGTCGCAATCTCTGATTGTTTAAATCACAAAGAATCGTAGGTTTTAAACGCTCGCTCCGAGGCATCGCAACATTAAAAGAAATATCACATAACAATTAGTGTCAGGACTTTAGACATAAATGTTGCGACACTCATTTAACAATGATATCATCAGCCCATCAATAGGAAAAAGTTGAATAACAGAGCATCTTTCTTCCAAGACTTCATTCCACAGATCCTCACCCAACTTCCATTATCTTTCTCTTCGAATACCAAAACCCTAGATCCGGGGCTTCCTAAAGCAAACCCAAATTCACCATGGAAGAAACCAGAGCCTTTGTTCGAATCTTAATGAGATAATGAATGAATACGCCATAGAGAAAGTGGTTCAATTGAACCTCAACTTGGGATAGTCATGATCAAGAACCGTGGCTCAAATTTCGAAAGGGAGAACCATCTGAGGAAGAAAGGAAAGCAAAAAGACAGAGATCAGTGAGGAATAATGAAGAAACAGAACCAGAAGGTGATGAAGGAGGACTCTATGTATGAAAGAACAAAGCTCTTGGCTTCGTTGCTCTGGCAAGAGAATTTTACTCAAACATGGTAGAGATGAAGGAGGACTCTATGTATGTACGAGGGGTTTGGGTTCCTTTTGGGTACAAGAGAATTAATGAAGTATTTCAGCTCAAGGAACTCAAACATGGCTCAAAATTCAAGAAGTTAGTTGAAAAACCAGACCATGAGAAGATTATCAACCTGTTAATTGCTGACAGGGAAAGTGGGAAGCAACGAAGAAGAACCCACACCAGGCCATCAATAGAGGATCTCTCACAGAGGAGGCAAAGGTTTGGTTCTATTTCCTTACATCAATGGTAATCCCAACTAAACACTTATGCTTTGTCAGTGTGGAACAGGGTGCTTCATAATTTTATATGCAATCTCAAGGCATAAAATTAATATGGGAAGTCCGATTAAAGGGCTCCATCGTATTATATCCGAGCAACAAAAGAGGGGCTAATTCCCCACCCAGCCAGAACCATCACCGTATTATGCATCTGTCGGAGTGAAGTGGGATTCAAGTTAAGAAGAAGTATGCCCTAGGGTTTCACCTCTAACCCTTTTAGGGGTAACAAAAGGGCCAAGGAATAAAAAGCAGAAAGGGATAATAGAGGTGGAAGCAAAACCTACAGAGGATAATGACAACATGGAAATTGAAAATTTCCTAGAAAAAGCTCCTCCAAATGTACAAAGGTGAGGATATGCAGTAGAATGAGCTCCACGGTCACTCATACCTTGGATATGAGGAACAATTTTCCCGAGCCCGCAGAGCTCTAAAGAAATGAAGGAAATGCTAAAATAATGGAGGTGTTACTACCACAAAGAAAGAAATGGAAGAAAGAGAGAAGAAACGAGTAGATAGTGTAGCAAATAAGAGAAGAATTCTGCTCGATTTAAAAGAAAAGAACAAAGAATGTGGAGCAAATCTTAGCGTAAAGAAGAATAATGGAAAGAAGAAATGGACAGAGAAGGGAGAAAGAACTGCAAGAAAAGATGAAGGCCAGCTTTGGAGCCTTCTACATTAATCAATTCAATGCAGATGCGCACTACTAACACCCGAGAAAAGAGAGTTCGAAATGCAGCGCAACATGTTAAAAGATAGAAGCCTTCAAGCATCTCTACAAAGAGAAATTCAAGGAGTTTGGTAGGTCAATGGGCTGAAAGAGATAAGGAGTCGGGAGGACAATGATGTCTATAGAGGAAAATTTACGAGAGCTTGATATGATAAACACTAATTATTAAACATGCTGGGTTGTATTTTTGAGTTGGAGAGCACAATGAATAAAGTGGGTTAGAATCAAGATCGTTTGATTACTCTGGTGGAGTTTACAAATGATATATGCACCTTTGGAAGGGAAGAACCCACTAACAAAAAAAAAAAAAAAACCAGATATCACATTCCCAAAATTTCCTCCTTGTTTGGAAAGCTTTGACATTGATCCTCCAAATATCATACCTACCAAATCCTATAAGAGAAGAAAGTGAATTCCTCAAAATTCTTTTCTTTCCCCTTTCTCTAATTGTATTGGCGTCTTCAACATTAATAAAAGCCCAAGATAGTTCATCGAAGTGTCTCGTGATTTTTCTTTTCCGATTTGACAATCTGGTTTGTTGCTCTCAATAATGTTGCAATTAGAACATGTATGTTTGCTGAACCGCTTAATCGGGATTGGGTGGTCAATGAGCCTGGCAAATGTGAACCGCTTTTGATGCATTGATCCTGAACAGTGAACTCGCTGATCAGGTCATTCGTCATTCTAAGGGAATGATTATTTTATTAAAGCTTTAATGGTAAATGGCACAACAACCACCGATTAAATCCAAAGAACATCAGGATGTAAATGGAGTAGTTTCATTGAACTGAAGTAAGAAGTTGCAGTTTTAGTTTAAATCAAGTTAAAATTATAGAATTAGGAAAAGATAAACACTGAAAGAATAGATGAGACTTTGAATCTATGTGTGTAACAGCCGAGTCAAGATAAATCCTAGAAAAACATCACATGATTCAAGAAGTCCTAACAAATTGAAAAGATTAGGGACATCTTCTGCAGGATTCACAAATAAGGGCATAGAAGGTCCAGAACTTGCTAGATTATCGGGTCAAGGCTTAAATCCTAGGGCAAAAACAATTACAAGAAATGATAGAGGCCATCTCTGAAGTTTGAATCTTTTCAAGCCTACTCCTCATTATATGCAAATGCATTAATTTAGTTCCATGCTTAATAAGATGCCTAATTTTCAACACACAACAATTAGAAACCAAGATCACCTCCTTTCGAAAGCTAATCTTACAAAGAAAGAGCCCTAAATTACCTGGGCCAAGACAAGAACTGAATATGCGTAAGGGAACAAGTTCGGGGGGGAATATATATTTCTTGGACAAGGAAGGATGAGGAAAATCAATTGAAAGATTAGAGAGGAGAAAAAGAAATCAATTAAAAGGGAATAAGTTATGTCTCAGGGTCTATCTCTCAACAATTGTTCATCGTGTTTAACACCTAGTACCCTTATGCCAATCGTGGGTATGGGGAGTTGCTAACCCAAAGTTCTCTAAGAGGGATAGAAAGCCTAAAAGGACAAAACATTGCACCATTCCTAAAACTTAGACAAGAGAAGAAGAACAAAAATAATGCCAGAAAAGGGAACTGGGCTGATAAATATGAAGGTGGCAATAAAAAAGGCCACAAGATTCAAGATGATGCACAAAAGCCAAGTCCGGGAGTTACAAAGTTCACATTAGTAAGAAAGAAAGGTGAAAGAGGAAGGCTATTAAGTAGAATTGACAGTGGAATCGGGTACTCGGCCCAAACTTTCCAATTGTCTACCCAATTACCCAAGCCTAATATGCCAAAGAGACCTCATTGATATCAAGGTTGAATTTGCTTACATTAGTGGAGATCAATATGAAAAATGTCATGGTCTCCTTGACTAATCTTTCAAGAAGAATCCCAGAAGATTAACTAATCTAACAAGGAGAAAAGGAAAGAAGACCAACACATACGAACAAAACAGGATTTATTGACTATGTTGTTTATAGTACAGATTCACTCCAATATTTGTGATGAGGTTGAAACCATTCCTTTTCTTAGTTGAAAAATCAAGTTTGGAAATAATGTTCAACCTACTTATTTCCCAAGTCAATTGGTGGAATCAGAAAAGATTGTAGTTGAACGTAAAAATTTCTCAAAATAAAGTTTAATTGTTCGAGGACAAACAATCCTTTTCTTTTTTCTTTGGCTGGGGGACAAGAAAATTTTAAGTCTGGGGGAATTTGATGCAAAAACCCATTGATTTTAATCCATTTTTCCGATAGTGTTACAATGTAATTACTTATTCTTATGCGTAAATGTGGAGATTTTACCAAATTTATATTTTTGGCAGATTTATAAGGTGTCAAAATTCTAGCAAGAATCAGAAGAAACTAAATAAATGTACAGCAAATGCAGTCGCGATGTATAGTCGAGGTCGCATAAGGAATTATCAAGCTCACGCTTTTAAGTCACTTAATTGACGATAATGTTGCGACAACTTTGTAAGACAAATCCTTCAAGTGTGTCACGACATCCTTGTCATCAGTAGCGAGAGAGAAAAATTTAAGACTGCACAAATAACGTCGCAACAGAGAATCGAGGTCACGACATCAAAAGAAGACAACTCAGGTCGCAATAGATAATTAAGGTCGCGACGAGGAATGGATGGCTGATGAGCTAACAAGGTTTTATCGTATTGACGCTATGCACAAAATATAAGCTAAAGACATCACTGGAGTAGTCGCGACAAGGATTTCATGTCGCGACATTAAAACAAGTCGAGCAGTTAAAAACATGCCGCGGACTAAGCTTAAGCAACTGTGACTTAACAAGGTAAGAAGGACAACCACTCACTCGCGACACACTTAGGTCACACTGCAAAAGAAGCCGAATTGAGTGTAGAAACCGCGCACTAAAAATGAGGCTACGACAAGATTAGAAGAAAGAACTACGACATGCCAAGGTCGCGACGCTAAATTTCAAGAAGAAAAGAAATGACCTTGGCGCGACCTAATTTCCATGTCGCGATAAGAAAATAAACATATCAACACCGGAGTCGCGAACTTTGCATAAAGAAAATGGCAAATGATGGCGTAACAGCAGCAGGGTCATGATCACACCGCAGATCAAATCGCTTACAACAACAAAGTTGCAACATGAAAAAGTTATAGCTATTATTGTGAATCTCAAGAAAAGGAAAGACAAACAGTTGCGACATGAAATCGTGGTCAGCGACACAAACACTTAGAGATCAGGAAAGTTGTCGCCGACGAGAATCAAAGGGATAGCACGTAATGGTGTCATGACAAAGAAACTGGTCGCTACACATAAATTCAAAGAAGGCAAAAAGCCGTCATTAACATGGAATCAGGTCGCGACACAAGTACTTGGAAATAAGAAAATGTGGTCGCAACACGAGTCATCACTACTGGCAACTAAACATGGTCACGACGCAACAATTCAAGTCGCGACTGCAACATGATGATTCTCAGGAAAAATGCTAAGTAAAAGCAAACAACATAATTTCCAAGTCACGACACACATGACAAAACAAAGAGTCAAGGGGTAGTCACGACAATTAATTCATGTCGCTGGTCAACCAACCAAGAAAACTGCAAGAAGAACAATGTCGTGATAGAGGACATCAGCCGCAACTCATCGCAAAAACAAGGTAAAGAATGCCGCGATGCTTCCAAAGGACACGACAGACCTAACAAGTTGCGACAGGCTTCTAATGTCGCGACCTGAACAACAAGTTGGGCCATTAAAATTGGGGAAATCCACCTGAAGCCTTAGAATCAGGCCCAATTGTCGGAAATGTGGCAAATGAAAGGCCATAAAGAGGTGAAATTTCTTCCCGAACCTATCTTGGGGATCAAGAAGACTCAATCAGATAATTTTAGAGTAGATTTTTCTTTTCTTTTTTAGTTTTATTTTTATTTTCTTTTTTCTTGATCCTAACCAGTAACTCTGTTCGTAATGTTGAGGCCGGATTTAATCTTTTCATTTTCTTCAATTACTCGTCAAACTAATGGAATCCTGCATCACCCCGAATTTGTTTCTTATTAGATAATTGCAACTACTGCTAGTGTATTTGATCAATGCACCATTGTCAAGTAGGATGCGCTTGATGAGCATGCCTACTAACTTGATTTATCATTAGTTACAATTTCTTGTCGCATATATTAGAGAAGTAATTCGAAATCGGGCATTTATTTTATCGATGTTGTTCTTAAATCATCATAGTTCAATAGTAGTATCAAGTATCATTTCAAGGATTGTTTCATACTCTGATTTCCTAGAGGCCCTCTGAGTGACACAAAGATGGATATTCTTGAGAGCTTTGAATATTCAATTTGTGGGTATGCTAGACTACCATTGAAGAAATACTGAGCTCTGAGAGTTCACTTAGATAAATTTCTATTTCACTACGTCTGAAGTTGAAGGGGATTATTCATCAATTTAAATAATCAGAGATTTCACCTTAATCTGATGGAAAGATCTTGATCCCGTGTTAGATGAGATCTAATCATGGAAAGAGAAAAATTCATCATATCTAAAGGAAGAGTCATCAACCATTTTGTAGAGGTTTTGCAATGACCAAGACTCGATGCAAGAAATCTATAGTCTTAAGAAATGGTAAGAAGTATTGAAAAGAAAAATAACCCGTATCTTATAAAGAGTGTTCCGACATAGGTAAACTGACAGATCCATGTCTTTAAAAGAAGCAGGACCTCTAATTAGTGAATCGTGGAGAAATCCAAGTCGCATTATTGTGCATTTCGACAAATCCATATCCAAAATTAGGATTGAGAAAATCAATGATTACAATGCAAATCGATCAAGCTTCACAACAATTTCATATTAGTGTCAATTTCTAGCAGACCGATTCACCCGCTTTATTTTATTTGTTTTAATTCAAAATTTCTTTTAATTAGATAAATATAATATAAGTATGATCTATCTTTAATTCTAGTTTTTAAACATTTACAAGGAGGTAATAGTGTGGATCTTTAGGTAGTTAAAGGTAATGGATTTTAAAATTCTCACAATCTCTCGAGGGAATGATACTCGGATTTACATCCAAATTTTTACTTACTTAGTGACATGTGAGACTGGCAGTTGTCTTAGACTAAACCCATTTTATAATTTCAAGAACATAAACCACTTTCTTCACTTTTCAAACAATTAGTTC